>VDFB02353493.1:336866612-336969514 GCA_007258455.2 Sequoia sempervirens
GAATTTTACTCACACCTCCTTTTCTTGGATTTTGGTGGGGGTAGATTTGTCTAAGGCTTTACCTGGTGAGGTAGTGATCTAGGTTAATGGATGGTCTTGGTCCCAGATGGTGGATTATGAAGGCATTCCTTTTCATTGCATATGTTGTTTTGCAATGGGTCACTTGGCTTGTGACTGTTCCCATGGTTCTCATTCTGTTTCATCCTCTACCTGGTGGAAGAATTCTCTCCTTGAAAATTTAACAGTGTACCCTATTACAAACTCTTCTGATGACAAGGATTCTAGTCCCCCCTCTCCTTCTACACGATTGAATATTCTTGTGGCTTCTATTATGCTATATCCAGGTAAGGCTTCACCTACTGTGTGTGTTACCTCCCTTGAGGTCCCTGTTGCTCCTACTTTGAAGAATATTCTCATTGTTGATGGTGCTACTCCTCCTGTAGATTCTGCTAGGCGGTTTTTGGATATGGTTGCTCCTATTGTGTGTGCTTCCTCCCTTGAGGCCCATGCTTCTCCTACATTGAAAAGGATGGTTTAACTTCAATTTTTTCTACTTCATTCATGAATTTGGATGCTTCACCTGATGCTTCTTTTGCTCCACTCTTTTGTTACTCCGAAGGGGATTCTCCCCCTTTTGATATAACTATCTCTAATACTATTTTTGATTCAATGTGGACTGTTGTGAATAGAAAGAAGTCTAAGAAGGTCATTGTTTTGTTTAATAAAGTGGATGGTTCCTAGCTCTAGTGCTAGAGTTGTTCCTTTTTTGATGCTTCGGGGTTGTTTCTTTTTGGTGGCTCCTCTTAGCTATTAACTTCTTATGTTGTTCTACTCTTTGTGTGGCCTTCTGGCCTGTTCTACTGGCATTGTTGCTTGTTCTTCCTTGCTATTTTTTTGGCAACGAGAAATGCTTCTTCTTGTTGTTTCATCTTGTAGTTAATCATTGTCTTTCTATGCTTATTGCCAAATCTTTTCAGTGTAAAAGGGTCAAGGCCCTTTCAAAATCCATAATAAAAAAATTAATGTTTAGGTATTGCAAGGTGTTTCACATTTATGTTTATTATTTTGATGAGCACTAACAATTGTAGGATCTCCAAGAATCCTCCTATTTTCTCTTTGTATCTGATGAGAAAAGTGTTTTTAGTCTAACAATGAATTCAGATTTGAGTGGTAACTTATAGTTGTGTTATTTATCATTCATTTTTATTTGTTTGCCTATGCTCCCTAAGAGCACATAACTTATATCATTATCATCATAACCATTTTTGGAGGTGGAAACACCAAATTTAGGTTTGACCAAGGAAAGACCCTATATGGAACAACCTTTCTCCTCTTATCCATCTTGCTGGTTATAGGTCTAAATTGGATTGAAGTGTATTTGAAATCTTAAGGCTTCAACACCCTAGTTTAAGCATTCATGTACCTTGAATCATCATCAAATTAGGGTAAGTTGATTATTCACAAATTGTTAGATTTTGGGTCTTGGTTTTACAGTGAGAGACTTGTAGACACTACCACACTTATACCATCTTTGAAACCCTAAAAATTATCACTTCTAGACTAGGGATCCTAGTTCCCCTATCTTGCTAATTTAGCCTCATATTTGAATTCTAGGTTCTTCTCTATTTGCACTTTCCAGTTCTATTTCTTGTTTCTATGTTTTTGTTCAGAGTTTTTTAGAATCTATAACAGTTCAACACTTTAGTCTTAACTCACCTAGTTTACTACATCTTTCAGTCAACATCACACCCCATCAATCAAACAAAAAGAGACCAAAACCTTGACCAGATGTTTAGATCTCCCTTGAGGATAGTAGACAAATAATTTTCCTTTTGGTTACTTTTGTGTCCCTTAATGTTTATGGTGGAATGAATGATCTAGGTTAAGCATTTTCCTTGGATCCCATTTACCCTTCTTATGAGTTCATTGGATGATGGCAAGAGTACATATGGAGGTTGGTTGTATTGGAAAAATTACACTTTTCAAGTGATCCTATGTAATCTAACTCTTCTTTGAGTAGTGGAGATTTGGTTTTTTCACTTTAATTGTTTGTATGGTTTCACAATGATCCAATGGATAATTTTTATCTTAGACTTTGGTAGATGTCACTTTTTTTTTTAAAGGGCATTCCTTTAGTAGATGTTTGTTCCTATATTTGGTATAATAAATAGATAAAGGTTTTGTGTTTTTGTTCCTTTTTTGGATCCTATATAATATGATATTTAATAAAACTAGAATAATTTTTTAAAAATTTGTGAGTTCCTTAATTGATTTTCCTATTTTCTATTTCCCTTTTACTCTATTATATTTTTAGATTCCCCCTCAAGTTTGTAAATATTCCCTACATAATTTAGAAATAATTGGGAGAATTCATTTTTCCATATCCCTTTTTCCCATTATATTAGATATTTTCAATATATTCACCATAAAATTATTTGTTAGTTCAGGATCAAGACTATAAACATTAAAGAAAAATTCAGTTCTGTGTCTTTTACCTTTCTTCTTTCAGTAAAAAAAATTATTTCTGTCCCACATTGTGGTCTTGTATAATTTATAAACCCTTGTTTTATAATAAATAATTAGCATGAAAATCACAGAACCATCACAGGTTTTAAAGGTTTGAAGTTCTAGAATTTTGGTTATTATTTTCAGTATAAGGTTGACAAGGTTTAAATTCAAAGAAAGTGATTTGGGGTCATATATAGCACTGCTAAAAAATTGGGTACCAGATTGAGGAAAATCTTTTCTCATAGAACTCTTCTCTCATAGTAGTTAATTGAATAATTCATCTTTTCCACCTTCTCTCTCTTTGTTGAATTCTTCTGTTTTTACTAAATTTATTTTCTTTGTGTTTTCATTTCTAGGCTTGATGAGTTTCAAGTTATTAATGTGGAATTTTCATTGTCTTCTATTCTCTAAAATCTCCCCGCTTCAGATATCTATTATTTCTTCCTCTTTTTTTTGCAGAGTTGTCCCAAATTTTTTACCTTGAACTCTGCTTGCCATGTAAAATATTCTCCCTATTTTATACAGCCCTGTAAACTGGTTCTTGACAATCATTCCAAAAATTGACAAGTGTTATTGAACCTCGTACTTTCAAAGATAGTTATCTTGTCAAGATGTTGTCCAAAGGCTATACAAAAGGTTGCTTAATATTCTTTGCTAGTACTAGTTCTAGTCTACTTAAAAGGAAAATATATTTACTCATCCAATAATTTTAAGCAATTTATCTTAGGATTTAAAATACTTTTACTAAATTGAATAGATTAACTACAAAATATAAAATGCTCATGTTGAATAAAAAAAATATCTACAACATAAAATTTGTTATACTTGATCAATATTATTATCTATGAAATGAAATTGTTTATGCACACTAGTAAAGATTATTTACAAAATAATATATCCAAATGACTTATTTCATGATGGGAGAAGTATATCACAAAAATTGCAATAAATATTTATAATGAAGACTATTAAATAGAGAGGTGTGTTGTGGGTGATTGAGTGCATCTCACATATATTTTATCTCCTTTTTCTATAGAGGGAAATCCCAAGGGAATTTCCTTATTCATGAAGATTCAAATATAATTATGTCTTGTTGCTCAATGAAATTGACATTCGTCTCAACTAATTAGATAACTCATATTTTCATTTAGATTATATCTTAAATCTTTTTTCCATGTTAATGTAGGATTAGATTATGTTTTTTTCTTTTCTTTCATAAATGGAACTCTACATAATAACTATCACAAACCTTACGTAAAATTGAGAGGAAAAACTATGAGAGATTTACACTAGTTTGATTTGAACATGTGTGTGGAAGGTCAAGGGGACTTGCCAAAGGGAATATAAATGTATTTCACATCTTTCATTGCATGTAAAAAATTTCTTCGATCTACTCAAACAAGGATAAAAAAGCACTATTTTCTCTAGCAAACTCAAAGTTTAAAGAAATTAACAAATGTTTGTTCTAGTGTATGCTTTTCTACATAGGTGGAAACAAATAAAAATGACATGTATGCAAGTTGATTAGTGGGGCTATGATGATATATTTTGGGCCCAACAAAATATTTGGATGCTATTGGATTTGTTATTGAATTGATGTTGTGTAGCTCTATATGGACAAACTAATTATTGGTGTCCTATGTGTAGGGTTTTCCATATAAAAAGGATATGAGTAAACCTATTCATCATGTTGAGTGTAGATTTATGACTACTATGTGATGATTTGAGAAGGTCCTTATATTATACAATTAATCAAATTTCTTGACGTTTACTCATTATTTTTGACATAGACTCCATTTTTACATTGAACAAAGACTACAAAATAGAGAGGTGTGTTGTAAGTGGTTGAGTCAAGAAGGTTCAAATATAATCATGTCTTGTTGTCCAATAAGATTGACATTGATCTCAACTAATTAAATAACCCATCTTTGCATTTAGATTATATCTTAAATCATTGCTCCTTGTTAATCTCAGATTAGATTAGGGTTTTTTTCTTTTCATTCATACATGGTAACTCGATATAATAAATATTGCTAGACCTTATGTAAACTTGAGATAATAAACTGTGTGTAAGGTTAAGGGAACTTACCAAAGGGGATAATGTGTTTCACATCTTTCATTGCCTGTGCAAACATTCTTCGGTCTACTCAATTGAGGATCAAAAAGCACTATTTTCTCAAGCAAACTCACAGTAGGACTGAAATTTGCGAAAACTTATACAAACACCATATCAGTAAATATTTCTACAATATAGCAAGACGACAAATATTTAGGCTGTGAAACATAGGTGGGACAATGGAAGGGAATAGTTTTTATTGCTCTTTTATCACTGCAGATAACACAAGATCAAGATTTAATAGAAACAACACTCAGTTTCGTTAGTAGGAGAATGTGAGATATATCATTGTTACTGTACATATGAGCCAGAATGGTAGGCTCCCATATGCAGATTTGGTTTATTGTTTGCAACACTTAGGATCTGGAATATGGCCTGCGCAATTGGTACAAGATCGTAAGCTGTCCACAACTTGAAACAGATTATAACTTTCTTTGTTGTCGTCACTATCTGCACCAGCATTTACATTAGTCTTAAGGTTATATCGAGCAGAGACTTGCAGGGAAAACAAGACGGTTAGAACAAGAAGCACTATCATCATTCTCATAAGCTTTGATCCCACCATATTCGCTGCTGGAGAGCGTTCTTTCACAAAGAAAGTTGTTCACGTTACAAATGAATAACTCAGCAGAAACCAATGAGCAGTTAATAAGAAATAGTGAAATATAATATAACTTGGGAGAGAGCAGGTGAAGATGGTATACAACCCATACAAGGCAGACCATATTTATAGAGAGGCTGCGGTGCGTGGATCGGAATAGTTGAATATTGTAAGTCGTTCAAGGAGAACCCATTCAAACTTTCAGTCAGACGGGGGCTTGTGAGACCCTGAAATCCGCGTTTTTCATTGTTCAACGGGTGTATAATTTTGGTGATGGTATATATGTTTTATTTACCTTTATCCATATGTTTACATATTTCTATATATTTTTGTAGTTATTTATTAAATATATGCATATGATAACAAATGGTCTATTTTGCATATTTTAGTGATTTCGTATGTGATATTTAAGGGTGATCTTCAAATTACTCATAGTATTTTTCCTACTTCTAGAGTTATTTGTATAGACCCATAAGTCTAGTAGTATCAAATACTAAATTTGAATGTTATGTAGAGATCACTATTAAAATGAACTATTTTTCGTGACTTATATACTATATATAAGTATATATGTATTACTTAGTGCAGCACAAACAAATATGAATGTCACAAACAAAATTTGTATAGACCCATAAGAAAGAAAGCATGGACTATTTTTGTGACTTATATACTATATATAAGTATATATGTATTACTTAGTGCAACACAAACAAATGTGAATGTCACAAACAAAATGAAATGTTAATCCATTTTTTATATCAAGAAGCTTTTCAAAGCTTGCTTTGTGTTAGAGCTCATTTATATGGAGATGGGAGTAAGTAGCTCTAGGAGCCTTGAGCCTATGACTTCAATAAAACTAAATTATGAAGGTCCAAGATTAGTGGATTAAGTGCAATGTTAGCAGTATTAGGCTAATTTTAGTTCTATCTTTTGTGAGTGCAAGAAATATATTAAAAAATGTTTTAATTAGCTAAAGGAAAAGAGCTAGTAAATATAATGTGTGATTTTAGTTTAAGATCATATCATCACCTTATGGCATGGCAATCTCTTGGAATTCCTTGTATGTGCCTCAAATTTTGTGTTCATAATTTTCTTAAGGTTGTCTAGATTAAATATAATCTAAGGGTTCTTAGAGATTTGATATAATACCATTAAACCTATCAACATCAAGATTTGAGATCAATCAAGATTTGATGAGTCACAAGTAATGAACTTAGCTATAGTACATGTAATATTGGAGTGAGTGTATACATAAAGGTGAAGGTCCATGAACTCACTTAGTTCTTAATGACCATTTGATTATTTTATGAGCTAGGAAATCTAATCGCTTTCTAAAGTTTTATTTATTTATTATTGCATCAAAGAAAGATCCCAATAATTGTGTCTATGACCAAATCAATATTCAATTAGTCATAGAGGGTAGACTCAATACTTAAGATTGATGACGCTTGTCAATTTGAGTATATGTTGGGAATTAAGGTGTCTCAAACTTTGTAAGTTCCCAATCTTATTTATTTATTATTCAGAATTTTCTCAAGTAAGTATTTTGAATTTTTGTGATATATTTAATTTAATATTTATGCTCTGCTTAAAGTGGGGTGCTAAAATTTGTTGAAGGAATCTAGTGACATGTGTGAATAATTTATTGGATTAGATTTATGTTTTCATAAGATGGATATATTTTTAGATTTGGTGTGGCCCTTTTATTGGGAGTCTATTGCAAGTTATGAAATAATATTATAATTTGTAAGGTCTGAGAATAAAGGGTGTTACTTTAGAATCTTCATTAAATATGAAAAATTTATTGTTTATCTTATAACAACCTTTTTGAGATGGTATGTCATCACACGTTGGGTACCCATGTCAAGTGGATCAAATTGGAGGATAAATTTATATTTATTGACTTGATTTATTCTTATTGTCCTTTATCAAAGTATAAGTTGAAAAGGTTGTTCAAAGGATGGGATTTTTAGAGGAATGGTGAATAAAAATAGGAAAAATAAGAGTCAAATGAGGAAAATATTGGGGATCATTACTAGTCTTGGATAGAGAAGCTAAGCTCTATTCGCTGCTTCCTTGTCCTAGTTAATCTATCTAGATACATTTATTTTCCATAGGGGTTGGTTTTTTGGGTGGGTAAGAAGTTATATGTTTAACATTTAATCCATTAGAAAATGTCATTCTCATAGATATACAATCTAGTGAGGTAGCAAATGTTTCCAACCATGGTTTAAACCTAATATTAGGGGGTAATATTCCTTTGGTTTTTGTGGTCGGAGATTCAAAAAATCCATAGGATAATACCATTAATACACCATCACAAAAATATTCTCAATGATTCCTTTTAGTATTGCAACAAACTATTTTTCCATCTTTAGGATGGTGATTGTAAGTTGCAACCCTATTGGGGATAAAGTCTTCATAAAATCAATAGGTTTGTTATGAAAGGTTGGGTACCCATGTGAAGTGGGTCAAACTAGCTTTGGTAAAATGAGATTTATTGACTTTTTTAAAAACAAACTATTAGAACATAGGAAAGTGGCATTGGATTTTTGAAGCCTAAGTTGGGTGCCATAAGACTAGAGGTTTTGAACATGTATTGTAGGAAATTTTTTTTTATTAGGTTAAGACTAGAAGGGCCAATACCCATTACAAAACAACCATTAAGGAAAACAAGGGGCTCATAAGAAGTGAAGCGCCCAACAATCTAAATAAATAACCTAAAACTTAAATAGTCTAATTAACAAAAAGAAACAGAGACAACACATAGATGAAAGACCAGCATGGGACCACCAAACACCTATAGGTCTCCTAACAACTTGAGACCATTGATAGCCTTCCACTCCTCAGATAGGAAGTGGAGATTCTCCTCAAAAGATAGGAGTATTTTTTAATAGCATGAGTGTCCACTGTGGCATCCAAAGTTGAGTTGTCCACCACCTTACCTCTCTTATGCATGTGACTATCATCACAACCTTCCTTAGCCACTTATTTTCCATGGATTTTCCTTATCTCTTGTTGAAAGATCTAAATTATGAGAGCGGTGCTCTTCATGGTCTCCTTTATGTAATCAATAATAACTTGGAGGCACTACATGGTTTTTTCTTGGTTCCTATGAATAACATCAATCTCATTTGTAAATTATTTTTATCCTCCTTCATGCCAATGATAGCTCTCAATTCTTACAATTCCTTATCCCAATTGGCCTGGCACTCAAATGAATTAGCCAGTGAGGCTATCATATCTCAATGGCCACTATCCTCCACCTCTCGCACCCACAGGACCTGCTATTACAACACCTTGCTCTCCATAATCTAAATTCTCTCTTTGATAGTAACAAGTTGACCCATGAGCCATTTGAGGATGCCATTCTAGACATTCCCTATCTCTGAAATTTTATTGATTTTATTGTGAAGGGGTTCATCAGAGGCACTAGTTTCAAAACCCACCCTAGGTTCAGCATGGGTGCCCTCCAAATTGATGCAAAAATTAGTGGAATTTTGAAGGCTAGGGTTAATGATAGGGGTTTTTTGGGACAACAAAACCGTTTGCATGAATAGGGGAGTGCATGGGGGAATTGGTAGGGGTGGGATTCCATGACTCGTTGTCTGAATTATCCAAAATATCTGATCCAAAAGTAGGAATAGGCATAAGCTCTAACATGGGAATACATTTAATGGGGTTGGGAGGGGTTTCCTCAATAGCAGGGGTTTTACCACAAGGACAAATTAGACAATGAGCAGTGGGTGTGGTTTCATCCAAGGTAATGGAGGGACTGGGGTCTGTAGGGGGTTTGGTGGGGTCAAAAATGACTAAGGTGTTCTTTTTAACAATGGCAAGGGAAGGTAACAAAGCGACCTAGTAATGACAAAGATGAAAGATAAGACCCTGGTGGATAGGTAAATTCTTGCTTTTACCTTGGAAATTTTTGATAGATTGTTCGAGAGAGGACAAAATCCAAAAGGAAAATTTCATCTTAAATTATAACAGAGATGGTTAAGCATCATAAACAAATGAGAAAAAAAGTGATGGTTCATAGGCCCTCAAGCGTTACATACCTCATCAGGATTTCTGCAACCTGATTGAAGCCATTTCACCCAAGAAGTGGAAAACTCCATAGAAAGATTGTAGTTATGCCCTTGCATGCCTTCCACATATGAGGCAAGATTTCCCCATTGAATAGTGGGCCAAACTTCCTTGTCCTGTTTCCACATCTCACAATTAGTAGGTTCTTCTTGAACCAGCTCCCCCTCATGGAAAAATTCACAAACTCCATAGCAAAGAAACCCAGTCTATAGAGATGACAAGATGAATACCAGAGCCACAAGTAAATTTTTTTATCAAAAGACTTCTTAAAGGTATTAATTTTCCATAAGTGAAAATTATGGTAACTATCAATGAGAGTTGACAATAGATCTAGCTCTATCTCAATTTTATAGTACTTTGGTATCATGATGAATTAATTTGCATACATGCCCGGGGATACAAAAAATATTATCGCACATAACTAAATTTGGGGTGAAGGCACCAATATTAGCAAGCGCATCGACAACTTTATTGTCATTTCTAAACATGTAATTAGCTCTAAAATTTCTGAGGGAAATCATAAGATTACGAGCTAACGACATGGGGTCCCAAAGTGACCAACAAGGATTAGCCTTCCCTATCAACATGAGAATAGTATTTCTAGAATCTCCCTCAATGACCAAGTTAGAGAGCCCTGCTTGCATGGCAATCTAGATGCCATGAAAAGCTACCACCACCTCAGCAAAGTTGGATGATTGCACCCCCAAGTTCACCACATTGGCCAAAATTAATTTACCCTTATGATCATGAATGACCCCATCCCTACCCGCCTGACCTAGGTTAGGTTTGGCACTTGTAGGCCAAAATTTATTTCATATTCTTTATTGTCTATAAATTTGAACTTAAGGAATTAGTTTGAGTATGCAGTCATTTAAGTATATAGGCTCTATAAAATTGATATAAAATATGTTCTAATTATTTCATATTCTTTGGATCCATCATGTGATATCATTGATTATTACATTAAATTCTTAAGACTTGTTTTTATGGGGGGAACCTCTTGTCATGCTATATATTTTTGAGACATATCACTTGGCATATGGATTTTTGAATGCTCTCATGTACCTTATTTTGCATATATCACTCATTCCAACTTAAAGGAAATTGCTATTGGTTGGCATTAGAAATTACGTTAAGGTGGGGGCATACATTCCACTATGTTCTTCACTTTTTTCACACACCATGAAATTGTTGCTGCTATCATGACTTCTTGATCATATTTCTAGCACTTTATTAGAGTTAACCAACAAACAACACAATTTTCTAGGTAGATATAATTTTTGATATTGTTGACATGAAACTCACCTAGTGAATATCAAATTTTCTTCATGTTACTTCACAAAGTTGTAACTAACAACATTCCATCTATGCAACCATTCAACTAACTCACACATTGTTTGTTGCATGCTTCTTCAAATACTCACACACCCACAACAATAAACTATCAATTGTTTCGAGCAATTTTCAAACCGTTTTTAAACAAGAATTGATTATAAAATTCCTTTATGAAAAATTGGTGAACTTTTGCTTCTACATCATTTCCCTTGAGTCCCAAATTGAGGAGGTAGTCTCCCCAAACCTTGTAGGAGGGACTCCACCTGCCACACTCCCCATTAATTATTTTGGGAAGATTTGCACTAGGAAAAGAGCCAAAATATTAACCTAGAGTATGATCAGGTTACACATACTAACAATCTTCTAGTTGGAGATTGATCAAGCTCCACACCAAACCATATGCTACTTGGAGATTGATCTCATAGCATCATTTCCCGTATATCTCCCACTAGAATTTACACCCCTAGACATAGCTATTTTTATTTCCACCATTGTTAATCTTGAAGACCAATGGAAGCTGAAGAGGAAATAAGCTTCTCTCATGTTACCGCCTTCATAAAAACATTTACATTTAATTCTTGTATAAATTTTCTCCATCTTTAATTATCAATCCTCTAATATTGATGGTATGAAGATATATCTCAACTATATATGTGTTTTATTTTTGAATGCAGGGAAAAATTCTTGGCAAGATGAATGGGACTCTAGTTGTTTGTATATTAAAATATGAATCTATTGCTTACCCAATTCCTCTAGAAAATATTGCAGCCAAATCATCTCCTTGCTTGCTTCAGTTGTAGCAACATATTTTTCCTCTATGGTGGATAGAGAAATATGTAAGGAAAGCTTAAGGATGTACAACAAGCTTTCCTAATGTCAAAACTCAGAGAAGAATGCAGATATGTCTTTAAACTTTACAATTATAGTCCATTAAGATACACATGAAAGGAATAACAAAATAGAGAAATAAACTCAAACACAATTGACAACAGATTTATGTGGGAAAACCCTTACGGGAGAAAAACCCACCACACCAAAGAAAATCACTTGTATTACAGTAATCAAATTACATACAAGTTACAGACTCTCCTTTCAGATAATTAATCTCACAACAACAACATTTCCCTGATCAGCCTCGTACAAAACAAATTTTGATCACTTCGTTATGTCTCACTATTACAATGCATATACAACATACAATGAAGAACACACACTGATAATTTGACCATCCAACCATCAAACTATCAAACCCCTTCATGGTTACAGTATGTTACAATGTATAGCAACAACCACGAATCACTTGTCCTCTGTACAATCGATTTAGTTCAACTTCCTCTATAGAGAAACTTTCGAACTTCCCAGGCATTCAAATGGCCACCTTCCAAGTCAGCAACATCCTCCACTTAATGAATTACAACTCAATAGTCAACCAAGTCCGCGTTATTCACCTTACACCGCGCTACTGCTACACAAACTACAGGCTCCTGCAGGGTGGCGGTATACCGTACTACCTCTAGATAGGTCGAGGGCTCCCATAGTATGGTGGTAACTACAGTACCGCTAGACTGTTGACAAGCTTATGTATCTGGCAGTATACACCGCACTACTGCTACACATCTAGTGAACTCCTGTGGTATGGGGTAACCGCACTACCACACCGTAGTGTAAAGACACCCCCGGTATGGTGGTATCCACCGCTGGACAGCTGAGAGGCTCCTGCAGTATGGTAGCAACTGCGCTACCGCTCCTCTCTTTCAACCTCCTAGCGGTATAGAGGTACAAGCATGAACTTAATACTTAAGAATTCTTTGTTGCTTGGTGACAGAACCATGGTTATACTAGTGATTTTGAGACACATATTCTCAACAATCTCCCACTTGACAAAGAACTCACTGAACCCTCTAGAGTATTCATAAACTACTGAGATTCATGGGCCCCAAGGCCCATCAAATTTGTGCACCATCTGAACTTATCCCTACTCACTGGCTTTGTTAATGCATTAGCAAGATTCTTCAAAGTATCCACCTTTTCCAAATAGACCTTTCCATCCTCCACCATATCTCGTACAAAATGGTACTGCACATCAATATGTTTCATCTTGGCATGGAAGGTAGGATTTTTCGCTAGTCAAATGGCACTCTGACTGTCACAACAAATAATAATTTTCCCTGCATTAAAACCAATATTATAACATAATCTCCTAAGCCAAATGGCTTCCTTACAGGCATGAGTTGCTGCCATATACTCAGCCTCAGTAGTAGATAAAGAGACTACAACCTGTCACTTGTTCATCCAACTAACTGCACCACCATTCATCATGAAACTATATCCACTAGTGGACCTTCTGTTGTCAATGTCCCCTACCCAATCAGAATCCACATACCCACGAATGCTAAGAGTCCTCTGTGATTCAACTGAATTACCATGGTAACACAAAGTATATTATGAAGTGCCCTTCAGATCCCTAAACACTCTTTTCACAACATCCCAATGTGTCCTTCTTGGATTAGTCATAAATCGACTAAGTACTCCCATTGCTTGGGAAATGTCTGGCCTTGTACAAACCATTGCATACATTAAACTTCCAACTGCACTAGCATAAGGCACTTTGTTCATGTCCTCCATCTTTAGTAGGAGATTTTGGACAATCTTCAATAGATAGCTTCGTTCCCTGCAAAACTGGAACAACTAGCTGCTTGCAAATCAGTCGTACAAAATATCTCCAGAATAGTTTTAATATACTTACTCTGGCTGAGCCAAATCTCTCTTCTCTTCCTATTCATAGTTATTTCCATTCCTAGAATATACCTAGCTACACCAAGATCCTTCATTTCAAACTTTACAAACAACTAATTTTTTAGATAAAAAATCATAAACTTACTATTCCCTATGAATAACATATCATCAACATAGAGTGCAATAATAAGAACCCGATCATTTTTAGTTTTGAAATACACACAATGATCTGATTATGATCTTACAAAACCCAGTGACAAAACAAACATGTCAAAGTTTTGGTACCACATTCTAGGCGACTATTTTAAACCATATAGAGATTTCATTAACTTGCAAACCAGATTTTCTTTACCTTTTACCACAAAGTGCTCAGGCTGGGACATATAAATTTCTTCTTCAAGATCACCATTAAGAAATATTGTTTTCATATCCATTTGCTCAATCTCCAAATCATATGATGTTGCAAGTGACAAAAGAAATCTGATAGATGTTAGCTTTGATACTGGAGAAAAGATTTCCCCATAATCAATTCCCTCTAACTGGGAATAACCCTTTGCAACCAACCTCGCTTTGTACTTTTCAATACTGCCATCTAGACCAATTTTCCTTTTAAATACCCATTTGTAGCCCACAAGATTTCTACCTTTAGGCAATGGAACCAGATCCCAAGTATCATTCTTCTTTAATGATGCCATTTCTTCATTCATGGCTTCCAACCAGGAATCTAAATTAGACATTTCAACTACCTCTTTTACAGTCCTAGGCTCATCAGTATTAGTAATCAAAGCATTGAAACAACTAGAATCCAACATAGAGAATCCATACCTATCAAGTTGATTCTTCTCATGTGTAGACCTCCTCACAGGCTGAGGCTGAGATTGTGGTTCTTCTTCAAAACTCTAAGAGCTGCTCGAACTCTCCTTAGTTTCAGGTACACTATCAATGTGTTGTTCCTCTTTTTCAGGAGTTAGAGGTATTTCAATAACATCATTTTCCTATTTATTTTCTTTCATCTCTGATTGCAGTTTCATTGAAGAAGGTTTCACCTCTCGAAAGATTACGCTTCTGCCGTATACAACCTTTTTAGTCGTAGGATTCCAAAGCTTGTATCCTTTCACACCAATGTCATAGCCAATGAAGATACATTTAACAAATTTGTTCTCCAATTTCGATCTCTTTACATCCAACACATAAACATATGCTTCGCAGCCAAAGACACCAACATATCTCAGAGAGGGCTTCTTCCTAGACCAAGCTTCCATGGGAATTTTATCAACAAGTTCCAAAGAAGGAGATCGATTTACCAAGTAACATGTTGTAGCCATAGCCTCAGCCCATAACTTCTGCTCCAGACCTGCATTGCTCAACATAATTCTTTCCTTCTCCATCAACTTCCTGTTCAACCTTTCAACAACTCCATTTTTCCGCGGAGTGTAAAGTGTTGTCTTATGCCTCTTAATTCCATGGTCTTTGCAATACCTTTCAAAATATCCAGAAAAAAATTCACCACCGTTATCAGTCCTTAAGCATTTAATTTTTCTTCTAGTCTGATTTTCCACAAGGTTTTTAAATTCCTTAAAATGACTAAATACTTCTGATTTACTTTTCAAAAAATATACAAATGCCTCCTCAAATAATCATCAATAGAAGATACATAATATTTTGAATTTGACAACGAAGGAACATTTGCTGGACCAAAAACATCAGAGTCAATATAATCCAGAACACCAGAAGATTTGTGAGGACTAGAGTAGAAAGAAACATGATGATGTTTACCATATATACAATGTTCACATAATTCAAATTCTAGATTACAATCATCAAGCCCCTCAGCCAGGTTTTTATTTTTCAAGGCTTTTAAACCTTTTTCACCAATGTGACCGAGCCTTTGATGCCAGAGCATAGTCTTCTCTGCTGGAAGTTTCACCTCCAAATAATTTTCCCCTATAGGGACTTCAGTCTCCTCTACACAAACATCCTTCTGTGACTTTGCAGAGACACTGTTACATTGAACAACAAGTGCGTCCAAGTTATACATAGTACCAATTCGGGCACCCCTAGCCAGCACCATCGAGCCTCTAGTCATTTTGCAACCATTGTTTGAGAATGAGACTTGCACTCCAACATCATTTAGCTTACTTATAGAAAGTAAGTTCTGAGCTAGACCTAGTATATGCATTATTCCATCAATTCCCTTAATTCTTCCATCAAGAAACTGTATTCTGACTCTTCCACGACCAACAATTTCTACAGATGAATCGCTTGCCAAGTACACCTTTCCACCATCATATTTTTCATACTTTGTGAACCAATCTATGAGATGTCATGTGGAAAGATTCTCCAGAATCAATCAACTAGACATCATTTGATGCCCAAGTTTCCAAGGCTGCAATGAAGGCATCTGCATCGCTCTGAGAAGAATCATTGTTGGAAGAGTTCTGAACTTCTTATTTTTCTCCTCTTTGCAATCCTTTCGGACATGACTAGGCTACCCACAGTTCCAACACTTCACCTTGGACTTTTTACCAGGAGATTTTGATCTCCCTTTTGATTTTGATTTTGATTTCTTGTCCTTCTTGCCTTTTTCTTTCGATCTACCTCGAACAACAAGAGCCTCCTTCGCCATCTCAGAAGATTTCCTTCTCATTTCTTTTGATAACAAAGAAGCAACCACATCTTCCATCTTGAAAGTGGTTGTCATGCTCTCAATTGCCATCACTAAATGATCCCAAGAATCGGGAAAAGAACACAACAAAAGCATACAATGATCTTCATCATCAATTTTCACACTCACAGATGTTAACTGAGTAATTAATGTGTTAAACATATTCAAATGATTAGCCACAAATTCCCCTTCCTCCATCTTCAAAGAGTATAACTTCTTCCTGAAGAACAAATTATTCACCAAGGACTTGCCCTGATAAATGTCTCCAATCTTCTTCCACAAAGAAGATGCAATCTTCTCTTCATGAACGTTCAAGAGAACATAGTCTTCCAAACAAAGTCTTATCAACCCTTTTGATTTTCTGTCTGTGAGGTACTAATCTTCTTGCTTCATTCTAGAAGGTTTCATTCCAAACATAGCAAGCCAAAGATCTCGATCCACCAATAGGTCTTCCATTTTGAGTTTCCACAACTCAAAATTGCTACCATTGAATTTCTCAATTTCAATCTTTCATGATGTGCTTGTCATCTTAATCTATAATTTAAATTACTAGACTTCTACAAGAAACTCCCACTGAACAAAATTGACACAAAAAACCCAACCTACCCACAAGGATAACACAACTGGCTAGGCTCTGATACCACTTGTAAGGAAAGCTTAAGGATGCAGAACAAACTTTCCTAATGTCAAAACTCAGAGAAGAATGCAGATATGTCTTTAAACTTTACAATTACAGTTCATTAAGATACACATGAAAGGAATAACAGAATAGAGAAATAAACCCAAATGCAATTGACACTAGATTTACATGGGAAAACCCTTACAGGAGAAAAACCCACCACACCAAAGAAAATCAATTGTATTGCGGTAATCGAATTACATACAAGTTACAGACTCTCCTTTAGATAATTAATCTCACATCAACAACATTTCCCTAATCAGCCTCGTACAAAACAAATTTTGATCACTTCATTATGTCTCACTGTTACAATGCATATACAACATACAATGAAGAACACACACTGATCATTTGACCATCCAACCATCGAACTCTTGAAGCCCTTCATGGTTACAATACGTTACAATGTATAGCAACAACCATGAATCACTTGTCCTCTATACAATCGATTCAGTTCAACTTCCTCTATAGAGCAACTGTCAAACTTCCTAGGCATTCAAATGGCCACCTTCCAAGTCAGCAACGTCCTCCACTTAACGACTTACAACTCAGCAGTCAACCAAGTTTGCATTATTCACCTTACACCGCGCTACTGCTACGTAAACTACAGGCTCCTGCGGAGTGGCGGTATACCATGCTACCTCTAGACAGGTCGAGGGCTCCTGCGGTATGGCGGTAACCGCACTACCGCTAGACTGTTGACAGGCTTCCATGGTATGGCGGTAACTGCGCTACCACTCCTCTCTTTCAACTTCCTAGTGGTATAGAGGTACAAGCATGAACTTAATACTTAAGAATTCTTTGCTGCTTGGTGATAGAACCAGGGTTATACCAGTGAGTTTGATACATATATTCTCAAAAAAATAACCTTTTGTAGCCTTGAAATCCAACTAACTACTATCCCACCAATCGTAAACACATAACCTACAGTGCTTCACTTTGTATCAATATCACCCATAAAATCAGAGTCAATATATCCTTGTAAAGCAGTGTTTGATCCTCCAAAATATAAATGTTTATCTTTTTTCCCTCTCAAATACCTGAGAATCCATTTCAGAACATTCTAATATTCCATTACAGGATTACTCATATATACTTGCTCACATCTCCAACATCATGTGCAATAATAGGCCTTGTGCATAACATGGTGTACACTAAACTACCAACAATTGAAGAATATGGAATCTTGGAATTTTTTCTTCCTCCTCTTGTATCTTTGGATACATATCCTTAGTCAATTTAAAATTACTAGGAAAAGGTGTGCTAATATCTTTGGCATTTTGAATATTACTGTAACAACATAAATAGTACACCGAGCACCTTTGAGGAATATAGCACAAGGGTAGGTTTCCTATTTCCCTGTCATTTGCTACACTCAAGGACACCTTAGAGATCTCAATCTAAATGTAGAGAGAGAGAGGAAGAGATCTTGTAATAAGGTATCCTAGGGTTGAATTAGAGACTAATGAGGGGTTCACCACCAAGCTAGGGCTTGGAAAGACTAATGAAAGGTAAGACCTAATTATGAAACTCAATGATATGCAAGATTTGAATGAAACACCTAGAAATGTAACGAAATCATAATAGAAAGCTAAGAGATCATAGGTGTGCACTTGGGAACTTGAGAGGGCTTGAATGAAGTCCTGAAGTGCTGCAAAAATTGAATTTAATGTTGAGTGGGACTCATATGCCAGTCTAGGTGATTTAGTCCTAGACTGGGTTTTTTTGTGCCAAAACTGGAATCTGACAGTGCCTAATCTGAATCTCTAGAAACCCTAAAAATTGGTTGCATTGAGAATCATACACCGAAGATGGTGTATCAATCCTAGTATTCTTTTTTGGAGGATTAAGATCTAATTTTTCCTGACAATCTCTTCTCTTTCTGTCACACCTTGTTTTTGGATCTAAAACCCTGATTTTTGACCTATAGATGACTTTTTGTGAAGATAACAACCTTGCAAATGAGGGGACAACTGCAACAACTTTTTTCAAGCTTGTAACCTAATCTTCAAGGGATCCTCGAGCTCCAAGACACCTAGATCTACAATCACACATCAAAGAGAAGAAATACTTGTTTATTAGAGGATAAGGGTTTTCCTAAGTCAAACCACTTTTAGGTAATTAAACCAAATGATGAGATAATGAAATAAGGAAATGAAACATGAAACGTGAACAATGATACCTTGAATAATGCCTTGAAAATATGTAATCTAACATGAAATGGCCTTGAAGGATGTAGATCTAGATCTTGAGATAAGTGTAGAATAATGCTTGACCTTGGATCTTGAATGCAACATCACAACACTAGCTCAATAACATGCTTGATGCTTGATATCCTTGATAGGATGATGGATCTTGAATTGCTGCAACAAATGATGAAGAATCTACCCTTGAATGCCTTAGAAATGATCTTGAATGCTCTCTTGATGATGTTGTAAAGTCTTGGAATGCTTAAATCTTGAGTTCTTGACTTGATATCATGAATGCTTAATGAAATAATGATTTGAGACCTCATTTATATAGGCAATCCATCTAATATATCATTTACTAGATCTAATAGGCCGACATCCACAAAAAATGAATTTAAAACCCTGGTTTCTTGCTCAAAACTCAAAAAAGGAGTCAAATGGGACTCATATGGCATTTGTGGCATATGGGTCCTACTTGGGTGGGACTCATATGCCCAAGGTGGTGTATGGGTCCCACCCAGGTGGGACTCATATGTCCAAGGTGGTGTATGAGTCCCGCAGGACGTATTTGGAGAGAGAAAGTGTTGGGGAGTTGATAAATTAAGTTTATTTGTTGGTATTGTTAGGATTTTGGTCAAAATATGCCTTGGGATGCAGATTATAGGGTCTTAGGGGCCTATTAATGATGACATGTTAAGGTCATAAATGCAAGAAGGCCCAAAAATCAATGTAAAAGTGTAAATAAATATACTTTACAACATTAAATTAAGGCCACAATTAGGTATATTTAGCTTAATAGGTCCTTAAATCCAACATCAATGTGGAAAACACATTACAACACTAGATCAAGGCATCATTATATCTATTCTAAGGCTAATCATTCCCAAGTTAACTGTGAAAATGTAAGCGACAACATTTTTCTACACCACATTTAGCCCCCACTTTAGTGAGAGGATGAACTTGCTTCAAACTCACACTAAATTAGATATTCAAGAGGGGTCCAAGCGTACGAATGCAGATGATAGAGGATGAAAAAGATCAAAGGAGGTGGATAAGCCCCTAGGATCCAATATCCTATGTCAAACCAACATAAGGATGAAAGGAAACACACAAGGTGTATGATATGCAACAAAACAAGATACAAAAACATACAATGCCGAAGATATGAAGACGAAAGGAAAACAAAGAAAAGGTGGACCAAGCTTCGACTGTTTGTCCAACATGATGTGGATCAGGTATATGATGTTTTTTCAAAGATGCACGTTGACTGTGAAACTCTAGGTTGTCTGCTAGGTGAGAAATCCAAGAAGGTGAAATGCATACACACCTGACCAGTATGTGCTCACACACACACAAGTGGCTAAGGGAAAGTCATGCATTTTTTCAACTTCCCATCAAACCATACCAAAGTTATACCTCTTGATAAATTTGATGAGGCACCACACAATAATGATCTTTGAGCTTCATGAAGCAAGCAAAGCTTCGTATGCTTAAAACTCATGAACAAACAAGATGGCTCCATAGGTGTGCAAAGTGTTTTATGCAAGGCGGCCATATAACCAATGTTGTAAATGAAAACTAATGTTAGATACATTCAAATGGATTTTTCTTGGTTCATGTAAGGTCTCTTCTTAGGGAACATTGTGCCTAATGTCTCCAAGAGAAGACAAGTCAAAGAAATATCACGCTCTCAGAGGAAATCAAACCCAATGACACGAACAAGAAGAGGACACATTGCAAGAAGAAAGAAAATCACACAATGAAAGATGAATGTTGATGTAATGTCACATACATTTCAACTTAAGGCATTTCATTCACATCGCAAGCTTTCTCTTATATGTTCATGAAAGGCAGTCAACTAGTTGAAAGAGACAATGATAAGTGACATGCGAGGACAAGGCTACCTAACCTCTTGCACCCACTTAGTGCAGGACAAGGATGAGCCGAATAAGACAAAAGTAAGTTTCAATTAGAGGAACTAGATGCTTCAACACAAGGGAGAGCACCACAATCCCTAAGATGTTGAATTTTGTTGCTTAAAGCTTTACATTTGTTAGTAGAATGACCATGAATTCTGTGATACGTGCAAAATGAATTCTTGTAGTAAAATTTATTTCATGTTCTTGGAGGGAGGGATATCAAATGATCTTGGATTCTTGACAAGATACTCTCTTGCTCAATAGTAGAAGATGTTTATTTATTTGCACCAATGTCATACACACCCTAAATGATAAGGCTTTAGATGCAAATGGAGATAAGGGTGGTAAACCTAGATCTTTCTTCAAAGAGTATGGTATGTCAGTTTGCTTTGTGTGTTCATTATAATATCCATGTGTAGGAGGGATATTGTATCCAATACCATATCAATCTTTCAATTCAGATGAAGGGGGTTTAAATTCTTTTGAGAAGGATTAGCCTCTTCATGGGAACACAAATCCTTTTTAAAGTTATGCATTGTCCCCTCATGATGGATGGGAGTTACATAGCCCCCATCACCGCCATGGGGTAATGTTGTAGAAACAAGTTGAGAAAATGAAACACAAGGTTTTTTTATTTAGATTGTGAGATTTTTCACTCTCCTATAAAGGAAGGTGTAAAACCCCAATTGTCATTATAACTTGTATCGAAAAATGAATCGTTTGTATATGACTCTTTGGATTTTGATGGTGAGATTTTGGATTCTTTATTGAAAAAAGGTGTAAAATATACCGTCCCCCAATTATCACTAAATATTTTCATTGTAGGTGAAGGATTAACATCAACTTGTATAGGTTCAACTTTTGATCTTGGAATGAAAGTATTAAGGGAGTTAAGAATGTTGTAGCTTATTTCATCTGCTTCGATCGTATATATCTTGTTGTTGTATTCAAAATACATTGTACGGTGAAGAGTAGAAGGGACTCCTTTCATAGCATGAATCCATGGTCTCCCTAGGAGAAGATTGAATGAAAGGGGTCTTGACATGATATGGATAGGGGTATGCAACACTAGAGGTTCGACCTCAATAGGTAATGTAATCATTCCTAGTGGTTGCCTATTGACATTATCAAAACCACAAATATGAACATCATTAAGTTGAATAAACCTATTGTCCATGAAAATTTTGTCTAGGAGGTCAATGCTACAAACATTAAGACATCATCCATTGTCTATGAGAGTGTGCCTAACTGCATTTTCATTAATTATCACCTTTATCATCAAGGATTCATTTTTGTTTTTCATCTCAAGTGAGGGTAATTCATGTTTAGGGAATGTGATTTCTGATAGTGTGACTTGCATACAATCAAAGGAGGGTGTTACATTATTCAATTTCATATAAGTTTGGATCTCCTCTTGCTTTATTTGCAATATTTCTTGAAATAGACACTTGTATGTAGGTGATAGTTGAATGAGTTTCCATACAGATATATTAGCAGAATTCTTTTTAAGGTCTTCAACACTAGGAAAAATATGTTGAGGAAAAGGTAATGGAGTGGGAGTGATTTGTGGTTGCCTACATGTTTGAGCAACTAAGTTATAAATTAGTTGAGTGCAAAACATTGTTACTATTAGATTTCATCATAGATTTCAAGAAACCTCTTATTTTCTTATGTGATTCACTAACAGGAGGTGACTTAGGAGGCTCGATAAGTAAAGGAGATCCAATTTGTGTTGTCATAACCTCAACAAAATTGTATTTATTTTCATGACCTCTTAATGAAGAGGAGTCTAATGTAAGTTCATCATATTCCATTAAGGAAGCTTTCATGTTTGAAAGACATGTCAATGATTACATTTTCTTGCATTATGATATCCTCTCTAGGAGGAGATTTTTTATCTGAGAAGTACAAACTAAATGTTAATGACATTCAAAGGTTGGTTCTTCTAAAATGACTTCATCGCAAGGGAGTTACCAATGGTTGGATTTTCTTGCTTATCAATGATGGTGTTTTCTTGTTCAATAATGTTTTCCCTAGGGGAAGAGATACACATAAGATTCTCATGACTTTCATTGATTGTGTTTTCTAACATGAAAGTATCTTTTTCATGACTAGGAAAGATACTAGGAGAAGAACAAATGTGATTGTCATGATGGTCCATAGTTTCATTTCTTTGTCCAATAATATCTTCCAAAATAGGATAGGTAGGGGAAGAAACATAAAGAGGGTTATCATAGATCTTAAAGGTTTTCTTATCTAACACCAACATATCCTCATCATCATCACAAGAGGAGAAGATGTTGGGAGATGAATGTAGGTAGGTTTCAATGGTATCTTTTGGTCTCATGTTATCATCATGATTACTTATCGCTATGTCCTCTTGTTTATTAATGTCTTGCCTAATAGGAGAGGTAAGAGGAGACAAACAACTCAGGTTCTCAAAACTCTCATTGATTAGTTCATCTAACACTACAATATCTTCTTCACAAGTAGGAGAGATGTTAGAAGAAGAACAAATGTGATTATTATGAGTACCCAAGGATTCTTTCACTAGACTAACCTCACTCTTAGAAGGGATATTAGTAGAGGGATCAATGACGAACAAAAAGAGAGGGGAAAGGACCTCATATTCATATGCACTTAACAAAACTTTCTTACAACACCAAAAAATATCTGAAAGTAGAACAAGAAGTATGATAACTATATATTTTTGCAATGAAAACATGATGTAATGATCATTGTCCTAAAAATTTAAAATGCAACAATGATAGAGAAAACATGCAAAAGGATAATGCAATTTTCAGATTTTGAACATGATAATTGATTGATTATGCTATGTAACAATATGAAAATGCAAATTTAAAATTAAGCAATGCATGAAATGAGTCAAATTAAGCTAGATCTAATGAAATGCATGTAACAGAAACTTAGCCAACTAAAACATGTAACTAATGACAGCAAACAGAAGTACAAAAGCAAGGTTTTCAGTGATGTAAAAGCTAGTTTTAGGGCTGAGATCTGGGACTAATTCACCCAGAGGGGCATATTAGTTCTAGTCTGGCTTTTTCAGGAGTTTAAATGCTAAAAAATGCTCAACACAAAATACCCAAAAATTAGGCAAAATACCCTATATTAGGACTAAATTTCCCAGACTGGCGAATGAGTCCTGAATTAGGATTTTTGCACCATTTTTCAGTAAATTCTATGTGAATGTTGTGTTTTCTCAATCTAGGATGATGTCTATGCTGAGTGCAAATTTAATCTTCAGATGAAATTCAATGATTCAAGATGCAAAAATGCAACCTATATGCACTCACTTATGCAAGATCTAGAAACCCTAGATGCCAATTAACTAATGTAAAACCTAATGCAAAGTCAATGCAAGCTAAATCTAGGATGATGATACACTCCAAATCAGAAAAGAGGCATTCATGTTAGATTCACCAAAATGTAACGACGAAAATATTACACCCCACCTTCGAGGAATATAGCATAAGGGTAGGGTTCCTATTTCACATTTGCTATACTCAAGGACACCTTAGAGATCTCAATCCAAATGTAGAGAGGGAGAAAGAGATATTGCAATAAGGCATCCAGGGTCAAATTAGAGACTAAGGAGGGGTTCACCACCAAGATAGGGCTTGGAAAGACTAATGAAAGATAAGACCTAATTATGAAACTCAATGATATGCAAGATTTGAATGAAACACCTAAAATGCAACCAAATCATAACAGAAAGCCAAGAGATCAGAGGTGTGCACCTGGGAACCTAAGAAGGATTGAATGAAGTGTTGAAATGCTATAAAAATTAAATTTAATGTTGAATGGGACTCATACGCCAGTTTGGGTGATTTTGTCCCAAAATGGGTTTTTTGTGCCAAAACTGGAATCTAATAGTGCCTAATCTGAATCTCTAGAAACCCTAAAAAATGGTTGTACTGGGACTCATATACCCAAGGTGGTGTATTAGTCCCTATATGCTTTTTTAGAGGATCAAGATCCGATTCTGCCCTATAATCTCTTCTCTTTCTATCACACCTTGTTTCCATATCTGAAACCTTGATTTTGGACCTGTAGATGACTTTTGTGAAGATATCAACCTTACAAATGAGGGGACAACTCCAACAACTTTCTTCAAGCTTGTAACTTAATCTTCAAGGGATCCTCGAGTTCCAAGACACCTAGATCTGTAATCACACATCAAAGAGAAGAAAGACTTGTTTTTTGTTAGAGGATAGGGTTTTGCCTAAGTCAAACCCCTTTTAGATAATTAAACCAAATGATGAGATAATGATGGATCTTGAATTTCTACAACAAATGATGAGGAATTTTCCCTTGAATTCCTTAGAAATGATCTTGAATGCTCTCTTGATGATCTTGTAAAGTCTTGGAATGCTTAACTCTTGAGTGCTTGATTTGATATCATGAATTATTAATGAAATAATGATTTGAGACCTCATTTATATATGCAATCCATCTAATGTCCTGTTTATTAGATCCCATAGGTCGACATCCATAAAATTTGAATTTAAAACCTTGATTTCTCACTCAAAACTCAAAAAAGGAGCCAAATGGGACTTATACGCCATATGTGGTTTATGGGTCCCACCTGGGTGGGACTCATACACCCACAGTGGCGTATAGGTTCCACAGGGCCTTTTGGAGAGAGAAAGTGTCGAGGAGTTGAAAAATTAAGTTTATTTGTTGATATTGTTAGGATTTTGGTTAAAATATGCCTTGGGATGTATAATATAGGGTCTTAGGGGCCTATTAATGATGATATTAAGGTCATAAATGTAAGAGGGCACAAAAATCAATGTGAAAGTGTAAATAAATATACTTTACAACATTAAATTAAAGCCACAATTAGGTTTATGTAGCTTAATAGGTCCTTAAATCCAATGTGAATTTGGAAAAAACATTACAACACTAGATGAAAGTGTCATTATGTCCATTCTAAGGTTAATCATTCCCATGTTAAGTTTGAAAATGTAAGTGACAAATTTTTTCTACATTTCAATTACACCGTTTCAACACCTTCTCAACATAATCACTTTGAGATCTAGAGTTCATTTTCTATTTACTCTATCCTATGAAATCCTCATACCAAGGATCTATTTGGCTAAACCAAAATCCTTCATAGAAAAATACTTTTCTAATTTCTATTTCAACTCTTTAATATGCTTCCTGTTAGACCCTGCAACATGCATGTCATCACCATATAGCAAAAGGATAATATAACAATCATTATCTAACCTCTTAAAATAAATGCAATGGTCAAGATGACACTGATTGTAACCCTGTTTAACCATAAAACTATAAAATTTTAAATACCATTGTCAAGGTGCTTGCTTCAAGCCATGCAAGCTCTTCTTTAATCTCAAGAAGGATTGGAGCAAAAAATAAAAAAATTAAACAATGCAGATTAGAAATAAATAATAGAAAGAATGAAATTCATAGAGGCACAAATTATTTTTTTAACGTGGGTCACCCTTTGGGCTATGCCCATAAATAACGATTTGTTTTATTTAAATTCCCAACAAACTAGAAATTACAATATTTCATAAAACTGTAACAAATACCATTGATGTGTATCTCTTAAAAAAAAAAGATAAACTTCACTTCACACACTTTGTTATGCTCTTCCAACGTGAAATAGTGACTTCCAAGTTGTTCTTATGTGTCTGTCCAATTTCTACATCGCGGGTTACCTTTCTACATGTTACATCACAAAGACATAACTGACAATATTCCATCTACATGACCATTCAACTAACCCAAGCATTATTTTATGCATGTTGCTTCAACTCCTCATGCATCCACAACAAGAAACTATCAACTATTCCCAACAATTTTCAAACCGTTTTTCAACGAGAATTGATTATAAAATTTCATTATTAAGAATTGCTAAAAAAATTCTTCGAAGGTGCTACCCCAATCCCCCAACTAGGGGGGTGGTCCCCCAAATGCTGCAGAAGGGGATTTGGCCTCCCTTGCACTCCCTTATTAATTATTTTGGGGGAAAACTATACTAGGTAAAGAGGCCAAAATATTAACCTAGATCATGTTCAAGCTACACATACTAACACTTACTAAGTGCTCTAGACCTTCTCTTGACTTGGAATGATCTTTAGACTTATCCTTATCACCCTTATTATTATCCTTACATCTCTCCTTAGATATTTATTTCCAAGTAGTGTATCGTTAGACCCCTCCAAACACTTTCTCCTCATTTCCTCTAAGAGAAAGGTGGCAATAAGAGCATCTAACTTTGGATCTTTTATAAAAGAACCATTGGTTCCAAGTATAAGATTATCCCAAGACTTGGGAAATTAACATAAAAATAATTTTTTTATTCTCCTCATCAATTTTTACATCAGTTGATTGTAACTGAATCAAGATTACATTAAATGAATTCAAGTGTTCTGAAATTGAGTCTTCGTCATTCAGCTTAAGATAATTTAACTTTAATTTTAGAGATAAGTTTTTAATGAGATTCATAGTTTGGTATATCTATTGTATTATATTTTATTATTTATATATGTGTAATCCTCTTATTGGAAACATTGAATAAAATTAAAAAATTTAATAATAGAAAAAGTACTCCCTAACATGGCCTTGATTTACTGTTGTAATATGTCTAACATATTCACATTAGGTCTTGGGCCATTGTGAACTAAATGAACTTATTGGTGCCTTATTTTGAATGTTGTAAAGTGTTGTAACACACTTTCACACTTTTCTAGAGTTTTATTAAACAATTGGGCTTCTTTATGCTTTAATTGGCCTTATTTTGCATCCACAAGCCTCATTTAATGCATCTTTCTAAGGATAATCCTCACATAAATTAACATCCAATCATAATTCAAATGTTTTTAGGTTGTGTGCCCTAGATTTAATGATCTGGGACTCAAACACCACCTTGGGCATATGAGTCCCACCTAGATTTTTGTGCCCAGATCTAGATTTTCAATCATTCTAAGAATTTTTGAAAAGTGTCCCATAATTAATGCCTAATGGGACTCATACACCACTTCTAGCATATGAGTCCCTTGTGGCCCGAAATTAAAATTAATTCAAATTCTTGGAGGGATTTTATTCTCCTAGATTTGATGTCATCTTGTAGTGTTGTAATTTTGAGAAATTTGGCATAAACAAGTGTAAATACAAGGTTATTTGACTCATTTTCACTTGAGGATTTTGTGAGAGCATATATCCTAGAAAATTTGAGTTCACAAGAGCATACAAGAGTTTACAAGAGCATTCAAGAGTGTTCAAGAGCTGATTATCAAGTTTTTTAGAGCATTATTTAAGTATCAAGCATCATGTCAAATTCATCATGCATTATGTTTTTTTTTGAGCTAGCATTTGTGATGTAAGGTTTCATGATTCAATCTAGCATTCAATTCAAGATCTATCACATTCAAGCAAGAGTCAAGATCTACATCCATTAGAGCCACTTCATATATGTTTACCGCACTTTATTGCTAGGGTTTGGTGAGTTGCAACATTACATTTTATTCATTCATCATTCCTTCATCTTATTTCATTTCATTTCAAGGTTTGATTACCAAAATGGGGTTTGACCAAGGCAACCCATTTCCACTAACAAAACAACATTTTCCCCTCTCTTTAGTGTGTGATTTCTAGATCTAGGTTGAAGACACATTGAAGAGAAAGTTTAGAGAAAGTTGTCAAGTGTTCAAAGTTTTCAAAGTTGTCACCTTGCATTGGAGATCGTTGAAAGAAATCTACACGTTGCAAATCAAAGATTCAAAATCAAAAATTAGGTGGAAAGGACATAACAAACATTGAAAAGCAGAATCAGACTTTGAATTATTAGAAAAACCTAACTGGACTGATACGCCACTTCTGGCGTATGAGTCCCAGTTTGGTCAAATTTACAGATGTCATGAGTTTCAGTCATATCTTTGCCAGATTTCAATTTTTTCCCAGAAACCCTAATCTAAGATGAAATCGCCCTGTAAACATTAAAATTAGTGTTTTCAACATTTCAAGCCTTCATCCAATCCTCTTCAAGTTTCCAGGTGCACACCTTTCATCTTTCGGCTTTTTGTTTTGTTTTACATGCATTTTTAGGTCATTTAATGAAGTATGGCATCACATTGGGTTTTAACATTAGGTCTTGCATTTCATTAGTCTTTCCAAGCCCAAGCTTTGTGGTGAACCCCTAATTAGTTTATAATCAGACCCTAGGACAACCCTATTGCAAGATCTCTTTCTCCTTTGCATACTTTTGATTGAGATCTCTAGGGTTTCCCTTCAATGGAATGATTGTGAAATGTGTTGTTCTATATCCTAAACCATAAAGCAACCATTTTCCACCATTTCAAAGTTGACAAAAATAAATTGCACCACTTTATTTTTATCTACGTTTACCCATTCTTTGTTTAACACCCTTTTTGGTTTACTCTCACTATTCACAAAAATCTATTGATCTTTTTCTTCCAAGAGATCTCTCACATTTAGCTTTTGAATCTTATATCCTATACCATTGAAGTTTTAATCTTTAACTCAGATGGAATAGCCATGACATTTTATCACTATAAATCTAAAATTGCAAGAAAACACAATCAACTCCCACTATAGTAGAAAAACCAAACACACATTTAAAGAATGGCATCAGTCTCTCTAATAAAAATAACCAGTGGTTTGATACAAAATGTAGAAGTAGGATATAACTTACAAGTCAAATTATGTTGCAAAATCAATGCATCCAAGTACATAATAGTGATAAATCATAGATGGAAATGGAAATAGACAAATAAGAGATGCAAAGCATTGCATTAGATATGTGTGGATACACCATTTTAGGAAATAAATATTCATCCTAAGAGATCCAAAGCTTGTTTGAATCCTTAAATATATTTATATTAATATAACTTTTTTTTTGTAAATTTCTACACTACTTGATTACTAGTTCAACTTGTAAAAAAATTTATTTTCCTCTTAGTCCAAGATCCAATATATAGTCAAAAGTAATACAAGAAAATAGAAATGATTTTCAATACCCTGGAATAAAACAACCCAAATAGTTTGCATTTATAGATATCTAATGACAAGTGTCCTAGAGTTACAAGTATCTTTCTAGAAGCTCCTAGGCTTTTCTAATGGACTTGGACATTCAACTTCCTTAGGGAATAAAATAAACCAAATATAACATAAAATGACTTCTTATGTCCAAAGAAACCTACCCACTCTTACACATAGTCCAAGATCATTTCTTTTCTTGCATTGTTTACACTATCATAAATGCTTCTTACACTACCATAAATAGTGAGATTCTCTTCCACTTCACACCAAGTGTCTAAAGGTGTATTCATTGAGAAAATTAACCTTCCTCAATCAATACCACCTTGTAGAAAATATTCTTAGTGCCTAGAAAATAATATTGAACTACAAAAAATATTTTTCCTCATGTGGGACATTAAGGTTCCTCTTCCATATATCTTGGAATCGCATAAAATTATATCTGACTATTAAAATATTTAGTTAAAATACATAATCATATAATTGCAAGGTTAATATCAGCAATCCTAACAACAACTACAAAAATATTTCTAAGAAAATATAAATCTTTGTCTTACACAATAAAGATGAGATTCATTATAAGAAAAAAATTAATACATCTAAAATGGTGAGTGCATTATCAAGTATTATTAACGAAAAGACCATTATCATGAATTTTGATAGTATGATTTCAATTCATAACCAATTTAAATGGTAGCTACCATCAACAAAAGTCTTATATATTTTTTTTAAGAAATTTTATTCAGTTCTAAGAAATGTCTCAAAGTAAGCATGTGGTGATAAATAATTTAAACACATTTGTCAAACCAACGAAAGATTAATAAATAAATAAAGGAAGATTACTTTAAAAAGACCTAATATTTAAGAAGATTTTGTCAAGTATGAGGAGGTCGTTGGATAAAACAAGAAAATTCTTTGAATTGGGGAGCGTTAAAAAGTATATTAGATCATTAAAATGAATGAAGTTTATTTTTCAAATCAACATTCTCAATCATTTTTGTATATGCGACCTTTTTTTAATTAACAAATTATTCTTGCCAAAGAATATATGAAAAAAGTATCATTTTCTCAATGAAACTCACAGGAGGATAGTAAGAATACTTTTGCAAAAAATATTGTATATGAATTAGGTCGTTGGACCCGTATATCATTGTTACTGTACATATGAGTCTGAATGGTAGACGCCAGTGTTTAACTATTTGCAGCAGTTAGGATCTGCAATATGGCCTGCGCAATTGGTACAAGATTTTAAGCTGTCAACAACTTGAACCAGATTAAAACTTGCTTTGTTGTAGTTACTTTCTCCATCGGTATTTAAATTATTCTTAAGGTTATATCGAGCAGAAACTTGCAGCGCAAACAGAACGGTTAGAATAAGAACTACTATCATGATTCTCGTAAGCCTTGTTCCCGCCATATTCCCTGCTGGAGAGCGTTCTTTCACAAAGAAAGATGTTCACGTTACAAATGACCTAAGCAGAACCAGAAGAGCAGTTGATAAGAAGCGGTGAAATGTAATATATCCTGGGAGAGAGGAGATGAAGATGGTATATAACCCATACAAAGCAGGCCATATTTATAGAGACGATCGGGAAAGTTCAATATTGTAAGCCATAGAAGGAGCATCCATTCAAAACTTGAATTGCACAGTCGCGTTTGAGACCCTGAATAAGTCTTCAGTTCTTTTCAATACGAATTTAAAATCTTCACTTCAAATCCGCGTTTTTGGTCAGGATTAGAGGAGTCAAAAGGAATATTATCGAACCATAAACGCGAGGATTACGTTGACCTTTTCACAACGAAGTCAGGTAAAATGGTGTTCAAAACAAGTGACTATCTCATGCTTTCCTTGGGCAGCACTCCGTCTAAAACCCTAAAGAGCTCAGCTTTGTCCTCTTCTTCTGTCCATCTTTTGTCGAAGGTTATCTGTATGTGCTGTCCGCCAACGGTAGTGTTTATTTGTATGATATTGTTATCAGGATTCAACTATGTGCTGTCCGCCAACGGTAGTGTTTATTTGTATGATATTGTTATCAGGATTCAACTGTGTAGTTTTCGAGTGAAACTCATTGACCCATGTTTCATGAGTAGTGGTTCACAAGAACCCATCTCTCATGATAATGAATGGTCCACTTAGCACTCATTGCATCTAGGTGATGCTCACATAGGTGAAGCACTGGGTCGTCCCGAGAGGTCACCCATCCCAGTATTGCTCTAGCTAAAGTGCGCTTAACCACAAAGTTTTTCCCCAAGGTTAAGCCCACTTAGCTTGCAACCCCGTGAGTTTGACTCGAAAACTACACGGTTGAATCCTGATAACAATATCATAATTTGACATGCTGTGGAAAATACCTCCTACTTATCAATGTTTATTTGGTTAACAGTTAACATTTTTGTCATATAAATTTAACATTCTTTTCTATTGACTTTGGGAAGTGGTCTCATATCTTCTTCTCTTTATTTGTATATCCATTTTCATTTTCATTTTAGATTTTATTTGGAGGAGAGTATATATTTATAAATAGTGTAATTTTGTGTGAAGTTAAGTCCTTAGTTTTATATTGTCTATCTATCTATTATCTTTATTCTTATACATGTATTCCTTGTTTTATCCATGCGTTTAGACATTTATAAATATCTACCTTATTTGGTTATTTATTACACCTATGAATAAGGTAGAAAAAATGTACTTTGCAAAATATATCTTATCTTCTTACATTTATTTTAATGATTACTCATGTAGTGGTACTTTAATGTCATTTTCTAGTTGTTATTATCCCTTTTCTTACTTTTGAACTTATTTATATAGACCTCTAAGTCATGTAGTATCAAATACTAAACTTTAATGTTGTGTAGAGATCACCATTAAAATGAACACATGTTAGTAAGTGGAATGGTGTTCATCGCATTATGTGTTAAGGCAACAAAATTTATACTATTTCCATGATTTATTTACTACAAATAAGTATATATGTATTGCTCAGTGTAGCAAATGTGAAGTCACAAGGAAAAATTTCTAATTTATTCTTGATCAAGAGGCTCTTGAAGGCTTGGGTTGTGTTAGAGCTCATTTTTCTTAAGAGTGTCAAAGGATCATTAGATAGAAATGTGATTAAGAAACTCATGGGGATTTGAGCCAATAGAATTAACAAAATTATAATGAAGCTTTATGATTGATGAACCAAGTGAAAATTTAGTAGTTTGAAGCTTCTTCTAGTTTTTTCTTTTGTGAGTGGAAGCAATATATCAACAAACATTTTAATAAGCTAAAGGAAAAGTGACAAAAAATATAATGTGTGCTTTCAATGGAAGATAATGTCATCACCATGTGACATAGCAAGCCCTTCAAACTCCTAGTAGATGCTAGAGTTATTATGCTTATGTTGTTTTTACAGTTGTCCAATGCAAATAAAATCAAAGTATTAAGTGATTCATCTTCCTCAATTGAAATATCTTCTTAATGTTTTAAGGATAAATTGAGGAGTTGGATTAAGTTGATATTCTAATGCTGACAATTGTTCCTTTTGAAATTCTATAGATTGTGTGATGTTAGAGGTTCTCCATAGGATTATACTGAGGGTAACTTTATAAAGAAAAAGCCTCCTCCATTGGGTCTCCAAAAAAATTAAAATTAAAATTGTGTTGGTTAAAGTTTATAAAGTAGGAAATAAAAGTGATTATGAAAAACTAAAGGTGATTGAGGAAAATTTGATTGAATTTAGGGTCATTATATATCCTTAAAAATTAGTAATTTCCTCATGGAATACTAGGTGTTTGGGAAGCATATCTTTTCAACAAGTTATTTGTGAGATAATCCATATTCATAAGCCTGATATTATTATTTTTTTGGTACATAAGAGGAGCTTTAATTTGTATTGATATCAAAAAAGATTATAGAGCATCTACTATGCAAGAAGACCAAAAAACCATACCCTAACCACTAAAACAAACTAGCATTCCGACCACTCGAAACCCCTAACCAGCTATGATAATCATAAATTGGCCACCAAAATACCTAGCATTGCTGAACCAAACACTATAACTAGGCTATTAGCCAAAATTCCCTTAATACAGACTAGAGACAAACCCTACCTAACCAGAAAAAGAGAGTCTTACACTATCACCATTTACTTGAATCCATTAGCTAATGGAAAGGCTTCAAACTCGGGAACCTAGTCGAAGTCGTCCAAGGGCACCAACTTCAATACTTTTTTGAAGAAATTCACCCCATACACTATCAATTTCCTATGCCACACCAAAGCCATACCTTTCAAATCAAGCAATAGAGGGAAATATTTGATAACTTCTCCTGAAACCTTGAGCAGAGCCAAGTCACATGAGTGAGGGGCACCAGAGCCTGAGATTGCCGCGTAGAGAACCTCCTCCAAACCACTAAGAAGATTATCCTTAAAAAAAATTTTACCAGAGCCTCCACCTCTGCTTTGGGAATTCGAATGTTAAGCACTGAGGCCAAAAACCTAGAGATGATATGGGTGTTAGCCCTGAAAGTCTCACAATTCTCCAAATGCCCCTTGCCTAGTACCATTTTCACCGCGATCACCTTGAGATGTTCAATATTTAGCATTATCCACTTTAGATGTTGGTTAGTTATCCTTTTGAAAGCAAGTTTTTGCACCTTACAATCCATATGTATAGGATTCTCCACGCCAAGAGCCATGAGTGACTCCCCCAACATATGCACCACAAATTTAGATCTTTCCACCAAATTACCACCTTCCAAAAGCTAGAGATGAAAAACTACAAATAACTGGTTACTCTTTTATAGCCACCTTCAATGTTTTTAAAGACGCAAGATTTCCAATATCACCTCAATCATTATTATGATGTACATGATTGTGTGTGCCAACCATCTCACCACCCTATAGACTCAAAAGAAACTACCACTTGGACGTTGAAGTATGTGAAGGGATTAGTAAAACACCAATGAGGAGACTTGTAATATCCTAACCGATCTTTCCATACAACCCAATCGTGCTAAGCCATAATGATACCCAATGGAATTCGACACTGGAAACAATGACGTCAAAAAATGATTGCCACCTCCGAGCACCTTTGACATGGCTGCCACCTATGAAAAGTCATGCCACACATACCCAAAATAAACAATGCCCACCCATCCACCCAAAAATCTGAGTACCATGAAGCAGCTACCCTAAGGGAATCATTTCTCTAAGAGTGATGCCATCAACCCCCATATATTCAAAATATTGTTAGCTTCCATGTTACCTTCTCTAAGTATGTGATTCATTGTTACCAATTTGAAACCTTCCAAAAGCTTTAGAGCCACCTCTAATTTTGCACTAATTTTCTAGTCTACCATGTTCCAAGATCTTAAAGCATTGATGACAAGGGAGAAGTCCCCTTTAATTTATAATTTTTCTACCTTCAGATCACGACACAAGCTTAACCCTAAAATTAAAGCTTGTAATTCAACAACGTTGTTGGTACCAACCAATAAGGGCTCATTCAGCCTACTAATCATTCTTGCCTACTAGTCTCTAACAATACAACCAATCCCTGATGCCCCAAGGTTTCTGCGAGAAGTACCATCAAAGTTTAGTTTGAATCAACTGATGTCAGGGGGTTTCTAGACCACATTCCTATGCTGGTTCATAGTCTTTCTCCTCCCATCCCCCACCTAAGGAGGGATAAGAAGGTCGTGCCAATTATTTTGCATCTGAGCATCCCATTCTATGAATATTGTTTTGCCACCTATTCTAACAACCACCTTCAAGTTGACTATTTCAACAATACATGCTTCAATTTTGTTCAACAAAGGCTACCTAGACATTGCCTTGTCTTGAAAAATGTGCCTATTCCTCTCTTTCCAAATTTCCTAGATTAGCAACAGACTTGTAGTCCAAAGGCCCCTAAAAGTAGCACCCCTATTCAACTTCAGTCACCTAAGAAGAAGAAACAACATGTTGTTAGGGAGGGTTGTAAAAAAATGTAGTTTCACACAGAGCCATGACCAACAGGCCTACGAGAAGGGACAATTCAAAAACAAGTCAAAAACAAGTGATCCCCATATTCTTCTGCCTGTTTACAAAGCTTGCAACTTGACAGACCAAGGAAACCCAAACTAGAAAATCTATCTACCGTGAGCGCATGCCCCTGGGATGTAGCCCAAGTGAACAAGCCGACCTTAGAGAGGTATTCACCACTCCAGCAAAGGCTAATTGGAAGTTGAGAGTCATTCACTATAGAACCCTCCAGAACCCTATAACCATCCTTTGTATTGTAATCCCCAGTCATGGAGGAATTCCACCTAAGATTATTTCGACCAAGGCGAGGATAAGCTATCCTTTGTTCCATCTTAACTTCATAAACTTCCATGATTTTGGGGCACAACCCCAAGCCTTCTAGGATTTTCCATTGATACTTCATGAATCCCTCCACCAGTGACACCTCCATATAATCCCTTACTTTGTTTCCCCATACTTGCTTAGTGAGGAGCCTGACCTACGCCAAATCCACCTAATCCTCCAATTTTTGATGCCCATCCCAAGAGTCCTACCATGTTCCAAGATCTTAAAGTGTTGATGACAAGGGAGGAGTCCCCTTCAATTTCTAATTTTCCTACCTTCAGATCACGACACAAGCTTAACCCTAAAATTAAAGCTTGTAATTCAACAACATTGTTGGTACCAACCAATAAGGGCTCATTCAGCCTACCAATCATTCTTTCCTACTACTCTCTAACAATACAACCAGTCCCTGATGCCCTAAGGTTTCCCTGAGAAGTACCATCAAAGTTTAGTTTGAACCAACCGATCTCAGGGGGTTGCCAGACCACATTCCTATGTTGGTTCATAGTCTTGCTCCCCCCATCCCCCACCTGAGGAGGGATAAGAAGGTCTTGCCAATTATTTTGCATCTAAGCATCCCATTCTATGAATATTGTTTTTCCACCTATTCTAACAACCACCTTCAAGTTGACTATTTCAACAATACATGCTTCAATTTTGTTCAACAAAGGTTGCCTAGACATTGCCTTGTCTTGAAAAATGTGCCTATTCCTCTCTTTCCAAATTTCCTAGATTAGCAATAGACTTGTAGTCCAAAGGCCCCTAAAAGTAGCACCCCTACTCAACTTCAGTCACCTAAGAAGAAGAAACAACATTTTGTTAGGGAGGGTTGTAAAAAAATGTAGTTTCACACAAAGCCATGACCAACAGGCCTACGAGAAGGGACAATTCAAAAACAAGTGATCCCCATATTCGTTTGCCTATTTACAAAGCTTGCAACTTGATAGACCAAGGAAACCCAAACTAGAAAGTCTATCTACTGTGAGCGCATGCCCCTGAGATGTAGACCAAGTGAACAAGCCGACCTTAGAGAGGTATTCACCACTCTAGCAAAGGCTAATTGGAAGTCGAGACTCGTTCACTATATAACCCTCCAGAACCCTGTAACCATCCTTTGTATTGTAATCCCCAGTCATGGAGGAATTCCACCTAAGATTATTTCGACCAAGGCGAGGATAAGCTATCCTCTGTTCCATCTTAACTTCGTAACCTTCCATATTTTGGGGCACAACCCCAAGCCTTCTAGGATTTTCCATTGATACTTCAAGAATCCCTCCACCAATGACACCTCCATATAATCCCTTAATTTGTTTCCCCATACTTGCTTAGTGAGGAGCCCGACCTATGCCAAATCCACCTGATCCTCCAATTTGTGATGCCCATCCCAAGAGTCCTCCCAAAAGAGAGCAGACTGACCATCCATCATCTCCCAAGTGAAGTGATGCAAAATTAAACTCCTGCAACTACAAAGAAAATTCCAAATTCTCAAACCTTTTGGGAGGACCCATGATTTGAAGATGCTAATCTCATCTACATCCAAATACTTTTCTTTTAATAATTTGACCCATTTTAGTTTCAGCTTCGCATATATTGTCCAAACTAGCTTAGCGCCAAGAGCCTAGTTTTGCATTAGCAAATTTTTAAGTCTCGCAATGTCATTGGCCTCCCTATTCTCATAGATCTTCTTCCATTTTATGAACAAGATCTTGTGTTGGTCAGAATTTCCCTACCAAAAGAAGTTTTTCATCCGCTGATTGATTACCTTGCTAGCTCTTGTAGACAAAGGTAAGCACAAAAGCATATAGATAGGAATGGCAGCGATGACAGATTTTAACAATGTTAACCTACCTGCCCAAGACAATAATTTGCACTTCTAGGATGTTAATTTTGTCTTGAATTTTTCCACCAAGGAATCCCAAATATTTCCTAGAAAGACCCCTTTTTCTAGTGGAAAACATAAATATTTGCATGGTAGCATTCCTTTCTTGAAGTCCAAAATGCACAAGATCTAAATTTTTTTGCCAATGCTTGTGTTGAAGAAGAAGACTTCAAATTTAGCTTGATTGACCTCTTGTCTAGAGGCAATAGAATATTTCTCAAGGGTTCTTTTGAAACTTATAGCCTCTCTCTCTATGGCTGCACCAAACATGGTGTCATCCATGAACTGTCGGTGGGTGACTTCTAGAATGCCTTTTATAATCTGTACCCCCTCCAAATGTCCTTCCCGCTACTCATTCGAGAAGGACTTCCCAAGGGCTTCTTCCATGATTATGAACAAGAATGGGGAAAGAAGGTCCTCCTACCAAAGCCCCCTAGAAGCAATAAATAATTCCTTAGGGGAGCCATTCAAAAGTGCTAAATATCTTGGGTAAGAAATCTTGTCAAAGATCCAACACAACCACTGCTTGTTGAAACCAAAAGCCTCCATTATTTTAAACAAAAAACACCAACTTACCTTGACATACACCTTCCTAATATCAAGCTTGACCAACATTGATTGCTTTTTCATTTTCTGGATGGAATGTATAGCTTCCTCGGCTATAATGATGCCATCAAAAATTTATCTACCTCTAAGATGAAACCAGTTTGTTCTTCTGCTATGATATGAGGCATTAACCTTTTGACCTTGTTCGCTATGGACTTAGCAAGGACCTTATAAATGGTGTTAAATAGAGAGATTGACCTAAACTCTTCCAAAGTTTTTGGCTTATCCTTTTTTGGGATTAGTGCAATGAAAGTATTATTTATCTCCTTTAAGACTTTGCCCATGCTTCTAGAGTCTTCAATGGCCTCAACCAACTCTTGTCCAATCATTTCCCAACATCTTTGAAAGAAACCCACAAGAAAACAATTGGACCCCGGGGCTTTATCTAGGTGAAGCTTAAACAAGGCCGCTTTGATATCTTCTTTGGTAAATTTGCTTGATAACATTGCATTCTGCTCTGAAATGTTAAGACACAAGATGCAACTCAATAATTTTTGTTGTGCCTCCAATCTAGAGCACCCCAATTGTTAAGTAGGTTTTAGAAGTATTCCACTATTACAACCTTGATATCCTCCAATAATATTTCATCACCAGATCTTATACAAGTAATTCTATTGATTTCCCCTCTCACTTTGGTTGAGTTGTGAAAGAATTTGGTATTCTTGTCGCCAGCTTGCAAACACAATTCCCTGAATTTCTATCTCTAGAATATTTCTTCCTTCGCCAACAAACCAAAAAATTTATGGAGCAATGCTTTCTCTTGGGTGTAGCTATCATTGTCCATCCATTTCCTAATAACCTCCTCATTCAAAGCTTGCAAAGATTCTTCAGTTTTTCTTTTCTCCTTAAAGATATTCTTGAAGCACTCTTTGTTCCAAGATTTTAGGTTTTGTTTAATCAACTTTTTTTTTGAAAAAGAGGGGTAAAAACTTTATTGAAGATCAGAAATAAAGCATTACATCATAGCAAAAGGACAAATCCCCAAGGAACCAAAAAAATGACTAAACAACACAAGAGCCAATCAACATCCAACATCAGTCTCTTCTCTTTCCTCAACAATAATCGTTTCCAGATCATGACGGAGCTCCTGGGAAATCTGCTCCCACCTCTCAATCTTCTAGCCATCAAGCTGTTCTGAAGCCCATTTTGCCAAGCAATCTATAGCCCTATTCCACTCCCTCGGAATATGGACAAAAGACACCACTTCCATCAAGGAACTAATCTGCAGAATCTGCTGAACCAGCCTCGCCAACTGCCAACTGACATCAGCCATCTTCCTAACATTAAGCAAGTTAACCAAAACTTGTGAGTCAGACTCACAAATAACCTTTCTCCACCCCAAAGCAAAGGCCCGTTCCAGAGCAAAAAGGATCGCCAGACCTTCCATCAGGTTAACAGTCTGCACTCCTTCAAAGACAGAGAAGAAGAAAACCACCGTCCCTGAAGAATCCCTACCAACCCCCCCAATTCCTGCAGGCCCCGGATTTCCCCTAGAGGAGCCATCAGTATTAATCTTTAGAACCTCAACAGGAGGGGGAAGCCACTTACCTGTTCTCATCACTTTCTTCCTTGCCCGCCTTCCCCTTCGAACACAAGCTGAAGCCGAGGACATCTCCTGAAGTCCCAGTCTCTCCACCTTCTCAGCATCCTCTTTCTCCAAGGGATACACCACCTCACTCTTCGCTTCCACCGTCTCCCGAATCATACCCATAATCCTCTGCCAAATCTGCTGAATGACCATCTTTTCACCCCAAAAGATTCTATGATTCCGCTCCAACCAAATTTGCCAAAGAATGAAGGTAGGCCCAACATACCACACATCCTGTAAGAAGGTTGCCATCGCGGGAGGTCTGCCAAGACTACTCCAGAAATCCACCAAAGAGGAAGCATGAACACAAGGGCTTTTCCAAGCCTCCCACCAAAAATGCCACAGCCTCAAGGAGAAAGAGCAATGGAAAAACAAATGAGCAGAATCCTCCTCCCCATTCCCACACAAAACACACCTAGAAGGGCCCTGAAATCCCCGCTTCTGAATATTGTCCCAAGTCAAGCACTTCTTCCATGCCAAAGTCCAAATGAAGCAATTGCACTTTGGCCAAGAAAACTTATCCCAAACTCTCTGCCACCAACGAACCTCCACCCTGTCCAATTTGTGAGATAAGAGAACCTGATAGCCAGAGGCAACAGTATAAACACCCTTAGGGTTGGGGGACCAAGATAAAACATCTCCATCCGGGAGGGAGCTACAACTCCTGCTAGAAAGGATACGTTGCAATTCTGCACACTCCTCCTCCATCCCAACCACAGGCCAATCTTCATGATTCTTCCACCTAGCCACCCTCAACTGGCCATGGACAAATATTGACTTAAAATCACTCACCCTAACCCAACCAACTGCAGTGAACCTGTGACAAAGGGGCAACAGATGAGGAAACTGGGACACAATAGGGGGAAAACCATCCCAAGAATCCAACCAAAAGTGAGCCTCCAGCCCACTTTTGCAAATCCAAAACAACCCATCCTTGACGAGAGCAGCCCCTTTCTTGAGTGTATCCCAAATCACCGAACCTTTCCCCACTAAAGGATAGCGGGGAATATCCATCTGAGGGATCTCTGGAAAATATTTGTGGGATAAAATCCTAGCCCAAGTCTGACCCTGCTCCACACACCACCTCCAAAACAGTTTAGCAGCAAGTGCTATCCCAGACAAAGATGACTGCCTCAATCCAAGACCGCCACAGTGCTTCGGGCTACAAACAATTTCCCATCTAACCAGACTCCATTTGGAGGATGATAAATTACCAGCCCAAAGGAACTGTCTAATTAAGGCATCAAGATCTTGAACAAAACCAACCGGGGCCACCTGGAGCATACATCTATAAATGGGGAGAGCTTGAACCACAGATTTGATCAGCTGAACCCTTCCAGCAAAGGACAACCACCTATGGGTCCAATGGTTAACTTTTGTCCGAAACTTATCCAAAATACTCTGCCAAGAGTCCCTGGGCATCCTTTTGACAGAGATAGGAATACCAAGATAGGTTAGAGGAAGGGAGCCAACCTGAAACCTTAAGATATTAGCAATCCTCCGCTGGATAGGACCAGGAGTATTGAAGAAGAAGATTGAGGACTTATCTTCATTAATTCGTTGACCCGAGGCAAGAAGATAAACATCCAGCACCGCACGCAAATGTGTAGCCTCCCTGATAGTAGCCATACCCATCAGCGCGGTATCATCCACAAACTGCAAATGAGACTGTGGGGGAATATTACCTCCCCATCGCCACCCTTGAATGAAACCCATCTCAACATTCTTTTTCAACAACCGGCTGAGACCTTCAGCCAAGAGCAAGAATAGATAAGGAGAAACTGGGTCGCCCTGACGTAGACCCCGGGAAGCACAAAACAACTTTGAGGGTTCACCATTAATCAGAACAGAGAAGGAAACTGAAGTAACACAACTCATGACCCATTGGATCCACTCATCCCCAAAACCAAAAGCCCCAAGGATCTTTCGAAGAAAGGACCAACGAACTCTGTCATAAGCTTTGGCCATGTCCAGCTTGATGAACATTGCCTTATCCCTGGAAGTGGCCATAGAATGAATGGTTTCAGTAGCTATAACCACCCCATCCAAAATTTGTCTGCCCGCCACAAAACCACTCTGCTCCTCAGAGATCAAAACTGTGAGCCAATTTTTCAGCCTATCCGCAATTATTTTAGAGATAATTTTATAGATCACATTACAAAGAGAAATGGGCCTAAATTGACTGAGCCTATCTGCCCCCTCACATTTGGGGATAAGAGCCAAAAAGGTAGAATTCAGAGCTCGTAACATCTGCTTGTTCCTCTGAGATTCCTGGACTACCGCCAATAAATCAAGCTTGATAATATCCCAGAAATCTTGAAAGAACTCCATCGGAAAGCCATCAGGACCAGGGGCCTTCCCTTTCTTCATCTGGAACACCGTTCTCTCCAGCTCATCCATCGAGATATCACTCATAAGAGACTCATTCATGTCCATAGTGACCAAAGAAGGGATGCAAGACAAAACTTGAGCCTCCTCATTGGGAGCCCCCTGGGGATCCTCCCTGAATAGAGACTCAAAATACTGCACTGCTTCACATGAGATATCCTTAAAAGAGGAAAGAGGCTCACCATGGTCGTTCACCAGGACAGAAATAGCATTCCCATGTCGCCTGGATTTGACAGAATTGAAGAAAGCAGTATTCTTGTCTCCCTCCTGAAGCCATTCAATTCGTGCCTTCTATTTCTAATAGATCTCTTCACGCAATTCACACTCCTCTAAAACTCTCAATGCCCTGGCTTCCTCTTGAAGTAAATGAGCAGTCACACCATTATCCCTAATCACCCTTGTAATGCTATTCAACCCAGCTTGGGCAGCACACTTAGCTTGAAAGATGTTCCCAAAGCACTGACGGTTCCAACGCTTAAGCTGATATTTAACAAATTGGAGAAGCTTAGCGAAAGTATACATTGCCGTACCAAAGGCAGGTCTACCATTTCTCCACCATTCAGTCATGTAATCATGAAGAGAGGGCTCCCGTAGCCACATAAGCTGGAACTTAAAGGGTGCGACCGGGGCACATGAGCTGAAGAAACAATAAGCTTGATAGGCCAATGGTCGGACCCCCTCCAATCCAAAATTTCTGAGCTAGAAGACCACAAGCCACCAACCCAAAAACAAGACACCAGGAACCGGTCAAGTCTTTCAGAAATGCAGAGATCCCCAAGCCTTCGATTGCTCCAGGTGAAAAGACCATTATTAGGCTTTACATCAACAAGATTCAAAGTAGAAATATTATCCTGAAGAAGCAAAGCAGAAGGCTCCAGCCTAGCACTACCACCCCGCTTCTCAGCCAACTCAGAGATAGCATTGAAGTCACCAGCCATGATCCAAGGATAAAAAGGCACCATACTCCAAACAAAATGAATATGAGCCCACAAAAATTGCTTACCCCAAAAATCAACAGGAGCATAGATATTAGTGAGGAGGATAGACTCCCCAGTCTCAAAGCAAGAAGCAATCATCGAGATAGAAGACTTGCTGGACATCCACCAAAGAGGGCGGATCTTCCGTGGATTCCAAAGGCAAGCCACTCCACCCGCAGACCCTTGAGCACCAATGCATTGGCACTCCCCGCTTCTCCACAACTTAGGAGATAAACCAATCATGCATTCAACAGATAACTTAGTCTCCTGTAAGAACAAAATATCAGGAGATTGACTTCTAACCAACTCACGAACAGCCTTTTGTCGAGGGCTGCTGTTCAAGCCCCTTGCATTCCATGATAGAACAATCATTTCAAAGAGCTAGAGAAGTGTGAATCCAAAGTCTTAACCGACCCAGACTCCACAAGAGTTTCCCCAGCTAACTTAATCTTTTCCATATCCTTCTTCCTGCCAAGCTTTGAAGATTTCTCCCCCAACCCTTTTTTGAGATCCTTCTGGTGTATACCCAAAGGAGAAGGAGAAGACTTGAGATTCTTACCTACATCTGAACTCGCATGCAAAGCCAGAAAAGAGTTGTCTCCCCCACTCTTCTTCATTTCCACATAAGAGATTGGCTCCACTTGGGCATCCATTGGAAGGTCAGTCACCATTTGCAAAGCACCAGAATCATGTGTATCCTGAGTAGCCCCAGAAGGAGGAACCTCCTGCCCAAAACACACAATACCCTGATCCAAGTTAACCAAGCCCGGATTCACTTCCTGCTGATCCAGATCATCCAAAACCTCAAATTTGTTAAAAGAGTCTTCATCTTGTCTTTCCTTCCAAGTCCTCTTTTGGCCTCGATTTCTGTTACGATTCTTCACAGGGGCGAAGCCATCAGAACCATCACCATCCCCAGGAATGGGGTTCTTTCCCTTATCTTCCCTAGGTGGGTTATGGGAAGGCTGAGAATTAGGAGTCTCTCCAGGCCTAACCCTTGGACATCTTCGTTGCAAGTGACCATATTCATGGCATAGACGACATCGGAAAGGAAGTGTTTCATAGTCTAAAGATTGAACCCAAGAGTAAGGACCCACAAACATGTCCAAAGAATCTGGTAATGGTTTACTAAGATCAATTTCCACACAGATGCGAGCAAAAGTGATTACCTTTTTGAACTGAGTCTGCAGCGAGGAACCAACCGGCTTCCCAAGCATCGACCCCAACAGATGCAAAACATCATCCCGCCAGCATTCCACAGGAAACCGTGGGAGCCGAACCCACACCGGTACACGAGTTGGAAGCTCCTCAGCAGGGTTAAAACCAGCATGCCACGGTTTAAGAAACAGACCAACCTGATTATAGAAATAAGGGCCTCCTTCGAAGACCTTATTTCGATCCGCCATGCAATCAAAGGTAACCATGAAATAATTATTTGCCAAAAGTTTTATATCCATCTCACCCTCCGGCATCCAAGTCCGTCGAGCCCAAGATTCCAGAAATTGCAACGATATCCTCATACCCAGAAACTTACAGTAAAAGGAGTGCCTTGAATAATATTCAATATCTTCCGCAACCATTTCCAAAGGAATAACCAATTTCGGCCTCTCCTTGCAACGTTCCAGGCAGCCATTAATCTTCGTGATCTGAGCTCCACTAGACGAGCCCACTCCATCTAGCCCTGTTTCCGGCATGAACAAATTATTATTGAAATTTTTTGAAGCGTGTTGAGGAGACTTCGCACCAAGCGCTGAACGGAAATCCATTTGAGAGTTTTCACCTGAGGTCTCCCCGGGAGACATAGTACCTAACTTATAGTGGGCATGCAAAGCCTTCGAGAAGTAAAAATCTGAGACAAGGGTTTCAAAGCCCCCCCCACAGCTCACCACGATCCACTAGCCAAAGAACAAAATACACCGCTGAAGGGAAACCCCACACAGACCAGGCACCAAAGGCGCGCCCCTATCTGCACACCCGTGGCCCCCAGCTACACCCCACACTCTGGTCGGCGCCAAGGAACAGCCCGCACGCAAGAAAAAGGAAAGAGACCACTGCAGTGGCCACACACAACACCACACCCTGAAATGCAGCCAACAAACCCCCCTCCCAGCGCATATTCAAACCAGAACAAGAAACGGGCAAGGGCACGGATGCTCTAGCCCGACAGATTGCAGACACACGCCATCACCAGGTTAAGACATCTTTGTTTAATCAACTTTAGCTTAGCCACTAAATTGAACATTTTTTAGCCTCCCAGGTTGGTGCCTGACCACCATTGCTTTATCAGGTCTGAGAAATGAGGGTCACAGAACAAGATATTTTCAAATTTGAAAGGGCATATGATTGGGGCCCTTTCCCCCTCAATGTCCAATAAAACTGGGTAATGATTAGAGCCAAAGCCAGGAAGAATTTTTCCTATCAAATAGAAAGGGAATCTGTATTAGTCACCTTTGAAGAAGAACTAATCAAGATTTTCAACTATATTGCAAAAACTAAGCCTCCTATTTTTCCAAGTGAATTGTCCACCCCCTGAGTTAACATCCAGAAGTGTGTTGTTCTCCACAAAAAAAATGATGTCAATTTGAGACTAAGATCTCCTACCAATGCCACCCTTTTTATCTAAAGCCACAAAATTGTGTTGAAATCCCCACCCAGAATAATAAATTCAAAGGATGAATCACAACATATGCAAATCAAGTCTCTCTAAAGGTCCCTTTTTTGAATGCAAGTGATGGGGCCATAGACATTTATTAGAACAAAACTTAAATTTGAGGCAAAGCTCCTTACCTTGCAATCCAACCAATGTTTATCCAAGGCAATTTATTCCATTAACACACACTGAGGTCACCAAAAAGTGAGGATCTCACCTAAGGAAACCTTTGCATTCACCCCATAGCATTTCCACATTCTCAAGCTTTTAAAAAACTACTCATTTTCTTGTTCTCTTAGTTTGGTTTCTTGAAGCATGCACACATCTACCTGAAAATATTTTAATTGATGCATGATAAGGCATCACTTGTTAGGGGTGTTCAATCCCCTAAAATTCCAAGATATGATCTTCATGACTATTTAGGAAGGGGTTCACCCTTCCCTACTTTCAACATCTCATTGATCTTCAATTGACCGCAAGCTTCCCCATCCCATTTTAGCTTTTATTGGTTGGGAATTCAGTCACACCTCTTGCTTTCACCACAATCCAAAAATACCTTGCAAGGATCTTTCTAGAAAATACCCAAACCCCACATTGGGTTGGGTACAAGTGGCTCCTCAATAGAACACTTGCAATTTGTTAGTGAGCCTGACTCCTACACCTCAATTTGGGTTCCTTCCTCTAGATGAGGCCCCTCTACCTAATCCGCATCCAAGTCCATTATTCAGATTTATCAATCCTTCTTTGGCAGCCTTGGAAAGATCTGCTAATTCATAACCCACTTCCATTAGCGATTTAAGATCATCTTCCCTAACATTGGCCCCCATGACATCCAAGGCTTCCAAAATTTCTATATCTATCACATTCCTTGAAAACATTTGGCTGGTTTGCACAAGCATAGGAGGCATCAACTCAACACCCATGTTTGTTTCAATCTCCCTAGAACCCAAGATATCATTCACAAAAGTCTCTGCCAATGTTTTCAACTGATCTGCCTTAGAACCACCCTATGCATCAATGGGAGCCCTTGGGTTTGGCACCGAGCCCTGCATCGATGACTTATCTTCAAACCTTGATCACAATTATCCCTTGTGTTCCCACCAGCCCCATATTCCACCGATCACCAACCTATGGTTTCCAATAGCACATTCTCTGGGTGTGGATCGTAGATTAAATGTTGACAAAGGGTACCTCAATCAATAATTATCTCAATTTCATTCTAATATGGGCTATAAGGCTTGTTCTCTATGCATATTCTCACATAAGTGTTGATAGAATCTTGATTGATTCTTTCTTTTGAGCATACAAATTTTCCTAAGTTCAACCAATAGACTCCAATGCAGTTGGTTTCCAAAATTCCAAAGGAACATTTGGTAGCTTGTACCAATCTTGGATCCATTCCAATTGGTGACGTGTGGGATCAAAGCCAATTTCCCATTTCTAGATGTAGGAGCCACTAGCTTCCATGAGCCATATCCCATTTAAAGAATGATCTCTAATGTCTGAAGAAGGGCATATTACTACAAAAAAATCATTCGACAAAGCCTTGAATTTCATTTTTTCCCCCAACACCCCTACCACCACCTAATAAAACTATCCCAATTTAGGTTTTTCCCATACAAATGGACCACCAGTCCTTGTTTCTCCAAGATCACAATAGAAGGATGAAAAAGATGTGAATTGAGCACCATTGATCTCCTATTTCGTTTCCTATTACAATCCTCACCTCACTTGTTCCTTGAAAACCTACTCGGTGATGGTTTGGAACCCCCCGTCTTCTTCTCAGGAACATTCCTTCCGCCCGGTGAACGATTCTTAGCACCATGAAAATATGAATGATTAAACCTACCTACATTTTTCCAGTGCTTCCCATTCCAACCTTTGGTTTCGCAAGATTTGTGACCAACTCGATTTGAATTTTGGTGCCAGGTGCTACAACAATACTGTGTCTCACTTTTGGGATGTGCTGATTTTTGCCTGAAATCACTATTTTTAGAAAAACTAATGATTTAAGTCTTGAGAGGCTCCATCTAAAGGGTTTTAATTGAATAGGGATAGATAATATCCCCTTAGATCAAAACCCCTTGCATAGAATCCCTCTGGTATTAAATCATACCCACAATAGATTCTTCTTCACAACTAATAAAATGCTGGCAAAAAACCACTTTTTCTTTACCTTTTGAGGGATTAAATAACATCATTTAAAAATTACATTTTACAGGATTGTAGCCCTTGAAACGAGCTTTCCAACAAGTATAGGTTTGATATATTTTCATTTTATCATGTAATTAATTTTCAATTTTTACTAAACATAGGTTTTTCTTTGAACATCAAGCTCTTTGTTGCACAGAGGTGGAAAAATAGTAAACCATTGTAAAAAAAATTCAAAAAATACCCATTCCCTAGATATTGATTTCCTTGTTCCATCCAAAAAAGAAAAATTGGATTTTGATACATACACAAAAATTTAGTTGTACGACACACACATATGTCCAAATTATAGTTACAGTGACTTCAAAAATTATTTTAAAAAAAAATATGTAACAAAAAATTATGAAAAAATATCCTTTCCCTAGATATTGATGTTGAGAATCTATATTCTCAAAATTAGAATTTAATCCTTTATAGAAAAAAAGTTATGTTGTACAACACAAACATTACTTTCTAAAAATGTTGTTTTCTATCTAAAACCTATTATTAAAGGAGATGTTGAAAGATTCATGGTTTATTTCAAAAAAATTGAAAAAAAATAAATTAGAATCTACACAAAAATTTCCACAAATCACTAGTTCACATCATCTTCAAATTCTTTATGGTTTAGTTGCTATAGGTCTTAGAAGATGAAGATTCAGTTAAAAATATTGATGTAAATGTCCATCTTGAGAAAAAAGTGAGATACAATATTATGATTTCACCCTGCCAATCTTCCTTAGCGGCCTTCCTCTTCAATTATTCTAGTGAAACCTCTTGCTTTGTATCCTTCGACCACACTCTCGGGCCACCCATGACCTTTGAGTTGTCTTCTGCCACTCTCACACAACCAACATTGTTAGCCTCCCTCGCTCCACTAGCCTGCCCTTTTGTAAATTTTCAGTCTTCACTACTCCCCACCATCTTTTTTTGAAATATATATGTTTAATATAAAAGTAGTTCCCATATAAGCCTGATATTATTATTTTTCAATCAAGAAATAATTTTTTTTTTGGAGGAATATTAAAAATTTATTTTTTCTTTGGGAAGGTAGATAGTGCTAATCACAATTGGAAATTTTAATGGTATTCTTTCACTTGTGGAGAACCTTGGGGGTTTGAATTGTCTTGACCAATCTTCCACCTTATTTTGAGATAATAAATATTTTCTTAATCTTGTAGATTTTAAACCAAGTGGTGGTCTATTCAGTTGGAACAATATGAGATATGTGGTTTAACCTCTACTTTTTTAGAAGTTCGATAGGGTTTTTGTTTCAAATTGCTATATTGGAAACAAATGGATTACTTCTTTTAAATTTTTTTGGTAGGATGGAACTTCTAATTTTTGGCTTCTTAAGTTTACCTCTACTCTTTTTTATCCTAAAAAGCCCGTATCAAATTTCTAGTTTGTGTGGCTTTGTGATTAAACTCAATATGAGCACATGATAGTCTATTGGATGGAAGGAAACCCCTCATTTTCTACTACAATTCATTTGTTCTTTAAAAATATTTAGCTTGTTAATTTTAATCTTAAGAAGTGGAATTTTTTTTGTTTGGGTAATAATGTTTGGAAAAAGAAGCGGTTTTAGGAAATATTGCTTGATATTGGTTTTCAAATTAATGAATTTGGTTAGACAAGTGAATAAATTTATGAAGAGTTCTTATTGTCTAAAGAATTTTAAGAATGTTAACTTTAGAAGGAATTTTTTGGAAAAAATAAGGGTTACTTGGCTTCATGAGGTGGATAAAAATAATTCCCTTATACATAATTCTATTAAGTAAATAAGTGAGTAGTAATTTTATTTCATATATAATTTCTCCTCAAATAACTTACTTTCCATTATCGTAGGAAATTAGTATTAAAATGGTTTCTCATTTCCCTTCTTTGTTTAAAGAAATGATGCTATAGAATAAGAGGAGGAAAGGTTTATTTTAGATTGCATCCCCTCTTTGGTTATTAAGAATATGAGTAGCTTTCTTATGGAGCATATTACTCTTAAGAATTAGAATGAGGTATTTTTTAAATGTAGAAAAGTATGTCTCTTTGGGCTTGATGGATTCCATATTGATTTTTTCAAGGACATCTTGAAGAATGATATTTTGGAAGTTGTGTGTATCATAATCTAATAATAATATGCTAAAAAAATTTAAATCTACTTTTAGGATTTGATCTATAGGAAAGTGGGGTAAATTTCTTTAATTTATTTCATCAAATAGCTCTTTGTCATGTCTCCTACAAGATCATTACTAAAATAATTGTTGATCATCTAAACTAGATCATAGATTCTTTAATATATTCATAATAAGGGGTTTTATGAAAGGGCATAAAATTATTGATAGCAATGTTATTGCTTTGAAAACTATTCATTCTATTAGCTTTTGTAAGGAGAAATCTATGTTTCTTAAGTTATAAATATCTAAGGCTTGTGATAGAGTGAGATAGTCATTTCTTATGAATGCAAGTTATATAGTTTTAGTCTTGATTTAGGTTGGATAGATTGGTATTGGAAATATTACAAAAAAATTAACCCAAATGAAGTTGTAGTCTTCAATAGATCAACCAAGAAAGAAACCATCCGCAAGAAAGTGTTACAACATGAGCATGCAAAAAGATTTATGATTGATCAAATTATGATCTATTGATTGATATAAGAAATTAATCTAGATTGATATTGAATTCATCAAATTCATTGATATAGAATGATGAGATAAATGTACAAGCACCTTGTATATATAGGCAAAGTGAGATGAGGTAGGATAACTACCCTTGATACAAATATTAAATGCCTAATGAAAATAATAAATGTATGAGATAATGCAAGAGAAAAGTATTAGATGCCTAGATGACTAAAAGTAAATAATGAGACATGGCCCCATTATAACTAACTTCTAGAAATGACACAAAGGATAGCTTAACTCCTAAGTAAACTTATAATGTGAATAGGTCCTCAGTAATGATTAGTTAGGAAATAACTCCATTCACACCAACACCCACACATAAGTTCAACTTAGGGAGTGTAGTTATTATGCAAATGATACAATATGTAATATGGAAATGTAATATGGGTCACAAAAATGAGGCCATATTAGGTACCCATGTACAACTAATCATGCAACTAATATCTCATAAATAGATAAAAGTAGAAAACCCAGTGGGACAAAAATCCTCTCCAAAAAGAGATGCAATGTAAAATATGTACAACTGATAGAAGAAGTGTTGTATGGATGTGTCAACATCAATACCCCCTAGAGATACATCCATCACCAAGATACATTATAATTAATAGCCCCCATAAGAGGGAAATAGAGAGACTCTATAGCCCCCCCACAATGTGTAATCACCTACAAGAATGGTAAGTGCCTAAATAAAAAACATGATCCACTATCAACAAACAATTTGTCTCCCTTTCAGAAGAAACAAAAACAAGTACAAATGTAGGAATGCTTCCCATTTAGGATAGGAATTGAAAGATGGAAGAATAAATATGTATGATGATGTCTCTAAAAGTTTCTCATGTGTCTCCTTTTCCACTAAAGAGAAAGATGTCACAATCAAATTAGGTACATGCCCAATCAAAGAAGAAGGTGACAAACTAGGACTACGTGGAAACTGATGTAGAAAAAGATCCAAAGACAATGATGGTTGACAAAAGTTGTGCAATGGATGCCATCAAAGAGGGAAGATAATCCCTCAAATGTGTCCTCCAAATCTGAAATGTGAGACTCCACACACAAAAATGCAATGTTTGATAAATAGGAATCTCAATCAGGGAGACAATGAGGTACCTATTGCAATGAATCATCAAAAATTCTCAATGAACCACCAATAGTAAATGAATGGTATTTGTGAATAGGAATGATGGGAGACTCAATCAATGACTTTGCACACTGAATCAATGGAGGTGAAGGTACATCAACTACCTTTGAAGGATAAGGAGCATTTAAAGAAACCTCGTCGACCTCATCTAAATATTCAACGTACTCAACAAATTCAAACTCCTGAATAGTATCATCATCATAGGATATCCTATCTGAAAAATGAAGAGACACAAGACAATCTAAAATAGGATCATCTAGGAATGGATGAGTATTAGGATCTCCATATATATCTCCCAAATTTTAGTTCAAATAGTATGAGGACACTCAAAACAAACAATTATATTCAAAATGTCATCATCAACATGCATAACAATATCTCATAAGACATGATCCCTTTTACAATTCTAAGAAAATTTCTTACTATAAGTACCTAGAGGGGGAACAAGATCATATAAATGTGGCAACAAATGAAACCATCTAAGATGTTATATGATGCCATCTCTCCATTGTTTATAGTTTCCCCTTTTCAACATAATCAGTGAAGTATGAAATGAAAACCCCATGATGGACTATGATAAATCTCCAGAATTACAAAGACATTTACCTTCAACATCAATTAGAAAATCCCAAACTATGATGCACAATTGAAAATGAATCTTTCCCAACAAATATCGAACTTCTCCAAACAATAGCATGTCCAAGTAATTAAGTAGATTCCACAAATTGCAAAAACTCAATAGATAGTACCTAGGGATGAATATGAAAAAAGTGCATGGATTGAATGATAAAGCTCTTTATAACCTTTTCAATGCCATTGGAATCTCCAAAATTCAACAATATGGTGAAAATATTTGAGCTCGAGAGTCCAAAAGGAAGAATCGACTTCAGTTGGTAATAATTTGTACATGCAGAAAAATATAGCAAAACAATCTACTCCACTCTGAAGTATATGAAACCAGCTTTCTGTCGATATCTTGTTTACAAAATTTTGATACCCTGGTGAAATGTTATGCTTGGTTGAAAATCACTACCCAATTTGGAACTTGGCAAGCTAATTGGGTACAAAAATTAAGCACCCTAGGCGCTGACCCTCAGTCGCTCATGTGACCACTATAGTGTGGAGGGGGGGAAAAAAAAGGCCCACCACTAGTTAAGTGATGGGGTGGTGGAGCTAGGTGGTGGTGGCGTGATAGTAAATGCACCGCCCACCAATTGATAAGCACTCAACACTTTATATATAATCACCTGTAGATAATGGAACCACCGATAGGAGGTAATAAATGTGCAGGTGGGAAAGGATGGGTTGGCAGAACTTGGTGGGAGGAAATAAAATGTACTTAGTCCAAATACAAAGGGTGATGGATAAAAGCCCAATAACTGCAAGTAGTAATTATGACTACCAAAGATTCTACATACAAAAGTTGATAAACCAGCTACAAGGCCTGCAACAAATTAAATATGCCTTTGACCAAGATGTAAATTTTGATAAGGAAATAAATGTTAGTGCATGATCCATGATAGGGTTGACAAAGCAATAAGTACCTACGAAAATCTATAAATATGTCTGCCACAACAAAACGGTCCACAGAATATTCAAGCCTACAACAAATACAAATGTGTTGCCTAAATCCAATGTAGTACATAAAGAACAAAGATTATTAAATCGTAAAACTTTAATATTTTTTAAATCCACCAATAATTAATCTTCCAACTTTGAAATAATACCAGTAGATATTTTATTTAAATGCCAAAATTTCCCCACAATAAAAAAAAAAATTCCCCAAAAAAGCATTAAAGCCAAACTTTAGAAATTGTAGTTTCCTGATGAAAAATAATTCAACTTGCAAATGATATTACGAATCTGTAGGAAAAATAATTTACCATAGGGGGACGAGATTTCTTTTTTGGAAAATTGTACGGTCGTACGATATGGATCTTCGTTGTTACTAAAAAAACCTTTGATGTCTCTGGGGAAAGTTGTTGAATTTCAAGGATTGGATAGGCGTTTAAGGGGTTTTTGAGCCTCATGAATGCAATGGTGGGGTCAAATCTAACCCAATGTGCTTAAAAAATTAGCTACCTCCTAGATGATGGCAACTAACCTAAAATGCAAACCCTCAAACTTGTAATGCAATCTCCTCTTGAGATTTTCTCTCTAATACGACATGGACATTTCAAGGCCTATACTTTGATACAATGTTGGAAATATTAATGAACAATAAACCCAAATGAAATTGCAGTCTTCAATGGATCAATCAAGAAAGAAACCATCCACAAGAAAGTGTTGCAACATGAGCATGCAAGAAGATTGATGATTGATCAAATTATGATCTATTGATTGATATGAGATATTGATCTACATTGATATTGAACTCATTGAATTAATTGATCTATAATGAGGAGATAAATGTACAAGAACCTTGTATATATAGGCAAGGTGAGATGAGGTAGGAACTACCATTGATACAAACATTACATGCCTAATGCGAATAATAAATGTATGAGATAATACAAGAGAAAAGTATTAAATTCCTAGATGATAGAGTAAATAAGGAGACATGGCCCCATTATAACTAACTTCTAGAAATGACACCTAGGATAACTTAACTCCTAAGTAAACTTATAATGTGAATAGGTTCTCGATAATGATTAGTTTGGAAATGACCCCATTCACACTAACAATTGGGTTATGAGTTGTGTGACTTCTTTCTCCTCTATTCTTGTTAATGAAATTCTATCTTCTATTTTTTTAACCTCTCTAGGATTGAGACAAGTTAATCCAATTTCCCCATATCTTTTTATTCATATAGCTAAATGTTTTGAAATATTATGTGTTATCAAATAATTAATTGATGTATTCAAGACTAGAGAGTATCTAGAGATCTTGATTCTCTTTCAAATATTTAATTTGTGAATGATGCTACCTTAATTGGGGTTGCAAAAATTTGGAAGGCTATTAATTTTAGGCATGCTTTGGATGTGCTTTTGGTACCTTTTTTCTGGGATCTTAAAGAGAAAATAATTAACATTGATTTCAATAATACTCTCTTGGTTATTCAATAGAGAATTTATCTTAGTTTTTTGTTTAGACTTGGATAGATTCCTATGAATTACCTTGGGATTCCTTTATTAGTTAGCAATACTAATTTTTTTTCATAATGGAAAGACTTCTTTACAAGTCAAATGTGGGTTTCTCACTGCACTTTTTGATGGTTGTCTTTTTTTTGGATGTCTTACCCTTTTAGAAAATTTATTTTATGCTCTTCTTATTTATAGTTTCCTAAAACTTATTATTGTAAGAGTTGTTATAAAGATTTTGAATCTACTTCTAGGAAGTTTCTTTAGGCACCAAAATTAGACTTTCACTAATAGAGTCTTAGTGGTCTTCATCTTTGAGCTTATAATGGAATAGTCAAGCCTTGGTTTCTAAAATTTGTTGGAGATTATTTAAATAATAGGATCATCATTGAGATGAATCTCTCACATAAAATTATTTTTAATGGGTTATTATTGATGAGGTTCCAAGAATAGTTTTTAATAGGAAAGGTTTTATGGTTTGGAATACAGTTAAGAAAGGTCTAGTACTTGTTAGGCAAGACATTTTCTAGATTATAATTTTTTTTTTGGTAAAAGGCCAAAGGCCTAAACTATTTATATTAATTTAGTAGTTGAAATACATTCTCATGAGTTTAATACACATAGTTAAGGGAAATATGATCATCCCTTAGAATAGTAAGTTTATCATAAGACCTAAAACAAAATCACAATGCAACCAATAAACTTCAAAGGTAGAATTATGCATTCTAAGGGGTCCTCTCTCCCTTCTTGTCTAAAGGATACAAATTGGGTTGATGAATCTTCTTGGAGAGTTGTACAATGGAGGAAGAAATGTATTCATAAGAAGGACCCCATATTGCATGTAAATCCCTTGGAGGTAAGGATGTTGGATTGAATCTATAGTTTTTCTTGATGTATTTCTCTTTGCTTGATTGTTTATGTGTTGTTTCTATTTTGTTATGAGTTCAATGCCCTTCCCTACTTTTTTAAGCAAAAAAAATTGTTGAGGAACCTAAATCTACTATGAAATGATGTAAATTCTTTTCAAAAATTCTCAATATAAGGAGAAATGGTGGAGCTTCTTTTTTCAATTTATATAAGGTTGCATGTGTATTGGTAGATTGGAATAGAGTTTTATCTTTTACTTTGGACACTTGTTCTTTTGAAAAGGCCTCTTTAACTTATAGTGTCTTCTTTTCAACATGCTCTTCTAAAAAATTTAGAAAATATTTTCTTATCGCATGCATCCTTCTAAGTAACTCTATTAAGGTAAAATTACCCTTTATTTCCTTTGTTTTTACAACAATTTAATTGCTCAAATTATCTAGATTTGAAGTTTCTGGTATATCTTATTGTAGCAGAGGTTGAAAACTTACAATAGTTGATGAAAAAACTCTTGGTGGTTCCAAATTGTTGCTGAATTCAAATATAGAGGTGTATTAAAATTATTTGGTGAAATTGAAGTTCTTCGAGGTCCTTCAGGGTGGCTATTTCTTCTTGAATTATAATTATGATTTTTCTAGAACTACTGATAGACATGTACTTCATCTACTTCTTGTTCTGGTTTATTATTTCCTTCATATATTAAAACATAACTATCTAGCATGATTTTTTATCCAATGCCTATATAAACCAATTCTCTTCCAAGAGATACAAATTGGATTCAATATTTTTAGTATTCAAAAACTCATTTTGAAAATGTCATAAGCTATTTTAAATTGAGGACATTCTAACTCAATGTGAGCACTTGTATTGTCAATACGACACCAATTATTGAGTGCTACTTTTTAAAAGTGTGCCCTTGTAGGAGGTCTTGCTTCAACTTGTCCATAATTATCTAGTGGAAATGATACTGCTCCATTATTTTTTTGAGTCTTACATGCTCTTGTAGGTCTACGAGCATTTTGATTCCTATTTTTTTAGACTGCAGGAATCAGGTAGCACGACCCCATATAAATTGCAGTGCTCTTGGTAAAAAATTTAACGTGACCGACGATGCTTGCGCGACATGCCCTCTGGTACCACGGGGGTGGGGGAGACTAGACCTCGTGACCAACCTCCTGCAACAAGAAAGATTTAGCCAACCGAGCTAGGGCCCCAACCCATTTTAATTCCTATTTTGATTTTGATTATTCTACAAATATTTTTTTGATTCCTTAGATGTGTCACCTCAGTGGTCAACCTCTTTAACTAAATAGTAACTTCTTTAATACACTCCTTTTCTTCTTCAACCTTTACTATTAAATTATTATGATATTGATAAAATAATTAATTTCCATTAGAATGAACCTTAATAGTCATAGGACCAAGGTGTAAAAATAAAGAATCACTCATTCCTATTTGAGAGATAGATGACATAAGATTAAATAAATTCATGTTCTTATCTAGGGCTTCATTGATCCATTGAATTTGGTTGGTATTCCTAGATTCCCTATTTTTATAAGAAAACCATAGTCTCCATTTCCCATATCCTTGTTAACTTTAATTTCTTCTACATAAGCTTCAAACAAATTTATAGCAATAGGAAATCTTCCTTTCACAAATATGGATGCCAATGGGTCTAATGAAATATAGTATACTATTATTACAATAAATTCATTAACTACATAAGGTGATTGCAACACAGAATAGTATTTCTAAAACCTATCATTAAATGTAGTTATAAACTCTCTCACACCTCACTTTATTTCTACAAATTGATGATATAATGTTATTGCATCTATAAGAGTTTTAAATCTAGCTAGGAATGCAAACTACAATAAATTACAAAGAGTATTGGAGTTATTTGAAAGATTAATATATGATGCGTGCACTCTTTTCCCAATGTATAAGGAAATAAGTGAAAACCACATCTCCATGTTAGATTCATGCTCAAAAACATGTATCTTTAAAAATTTAGAAGTGATCCTATGCATCTTTGTGTAGAATGTATTTAGGGAAAAAATTTAAGGATTTTTTGATAAAGCATGATATATTGTAAACTTAATTAGAGAATTTGCATTGAAGAACAAAATATGTTATTTCAAAAAAATATTAATAACTTTGATCAATTCTTCTAAAAGACTTACTAAAAATATTTAAAGGAAATAAAAAATTAAAAGGAGAGAAAGAAAGGGTTAAGAAACTAATTTCTCAGTATAAATACACAAATATAATTCATATTCACAAATGGACACTACAAATTTATTTATTTTTTCTAGAATCTTTCACAACTACACATAAAAACTACAAATATTCAAAGAAGATTTATCAAATTAAGAAAAGACCAAAATACACCTAAAATCTGGTGTAATAATTCAATATTCCATAGTATTGACAAGAAAATTTACAAGTCACATATGATTTACAATTTACATAACTTGATCAACATCACATTTACATGTATAGACAAGAAATACTAATGAATTTGGTGAAAGGAAAGCATGAAGGAAAGTAATTAATGAGAATTCTCATTAATAGATCCACACTTATCAATAGTTTTCAGTCCTTTATAAAGAATAATGTTGGCCCTTTTATAGACAATAATCTATCAAAGTTAGATACAACATAAATGGCTCAAATCTCATCAAGACAATGAATGGCCAAATATACTAAGAGAATCAACATCTATGAAATTTGAAATAGAGAATATTTCTTTAGAATTAGCATATTTGAAAAGTAACATAATTTTTAAACTTGAAAAATATGAAGGAAGTTGTAAGTAGGAATTCAAAAGAACTCATTGACAATTAAAATCCTACAAAAATTGGTAGAGAGTCAAAATTTGGAGAAGAGGGACTTCAAGTCTCTAATTTATTGTCTATCTCTATTATACATTTTGCTTGCTTCATATTTTCTCTTATTACACCCATAGGCAATATGATTTTTATTTGTTTCACTTTTATCTTGATCTCTCATTAATTTCTATTTATACTTATAGGAACCATAATTAATAGAAATTTGAATATATTACACAACCTTGGTTCTAGTCTTGTTGTTGTATTTATTTATTACTACTACGGTTTTATCTACCCGAGTCATTACCTATAGAATATTTTTTTCTTTATCATCCAATACATTGTTCAACATTTATTTAAGTCTGATAATATAAACTCTTTCATTTGGGACAACATGAACACTAATATTTGTGTTCAACATCTTTTCTAGAAAATTCAACTCTTTAAAATTGAAATATATAATAGATTTTTTTTAATTCATTCACTCCCTTAATGCATTCCTTTATTAGCTACTCTTCCAACTTGAGGTGCTCAATTTAGGTCTTAATCTTAAGGAAGGTTTCTTGAGTAGAAATATTTATTTGAGGAAAAATCTATCACTCAAGCTTTCAATCATCCTAATCCTAGATGACTATATTTGGTTTTTCTCCAACCCAAATTTAAATCTTTCCTTCCCATTCTACTATCTTCTCCCACTTTTTCAATAGAAATAATGCTAGTTTCTTCTCCTATATAATAAATATTTTCAGCAATTCTTCAATACTGTTGCTAATATGCTTCATCTTATCTAATGAAGAAACCTTATCTTGGGAGAGAAGGATAAGAGTATTTGGAATTTGATCCACTAATTGCAATGGGCCTACCAATTTCTTGATACACCATTGAAGCTCAATAACTTATCACTTTAATTCTTGTTTGTTGATTTTATCTTTCTCTATTTGAGGCACAATTGCATCAATGTTGTCCTTTAACTTTGTTTTTTCAGTATCATTGGAGTTGTAACTTTTGAAATCCTAGCTCTTGATGCACCCTTTGATATTGATGATAAAACCATATCTTCTAATTTCAGGATAAGAGTATCAATGTGTTGCATTAAGGTCTTTGATTCTAGAGGGATGAATTCAATTTGTTTTAGATCCTCTAAATTTTATTGGTAAATCATGTAGGCGCATTGGGTTATGGTCCACCTTAATATTTCCTTTCAAGTGACCTTATTTTTTATTTATCCTTTCTATGATTACTTCTTCTACCCTACAAGTTTCATCTTGCTCAACCTATTGTTTTGTTAGTTTCTTAATGTCAACATTTATGTTGCTTCATTTATTTTTTGTATCAAAGGATTGCACTACAAAAATTTATTTTGAGGAGATACAATGTTTACTTCTAGTTGGTGTTTGTTCAAAACAAACCTCAACACTCTTTTCTTTATTAACTTGACTAACCTCTTCTATAATTGGATCCTCTCTATTCCTTTCTTTTATTGCCTTACGAATTTCTTGAGAACTAAATTTTACACCATCTTCAAAATTAGTATCTTTTAATCCCTCTTCCATAGAGTCAATATCTTTACTAACTTCCTCAATAATTTGGATGAGAAGGAATATTTTTCTATATTTGGTCAAGTTCTTGCTAGGTTTTATGCAAACTACCTCTTCGTTCTTCACCATGCTTGGTACCTTGATCCTGTTAGATTCTGTGAGAAGTGAGAACGGGTCTAGGATCTAATGTCAGTCGTAGATAACATGCAACTTCACTCAATAGATGATCAAAGATCAAAATAGTAGAATGAAGAGAAATTTGAAATGAGAGAAAAATAGAGATAAGGCAAGAGAAATTGCAGAATACTCTCAATACTCCCACCGAGCAATACCGAACTAGCTGAACTAGCGAAGGTGATAGGAGAGTGCTCAATATATAGAAAAATAAGGGAAAATACATTCAAGAAGTGCATTAAATCATACCACCCATAAAAGGTGGGAGGTTATCACCTACTTGGTAAATAACAAAACATGTGGCATAACCTCCTAAGGTGAAGACAAAAAGGAGGCACTAGAACATAAATCCAAAAGAGGGTGAGAAACCCAACTACCCCATAACCTACCTAGGTAAAAATAGAATAGTGGTTATAAGAGGTGGCACAACAAGCCAAAAGAGGATGTGTAACTCAACTACCCATTTGTGGGGAGACAATAACACATGTAGCCGATGTATTTCGCCACATGCCCTCATATTAACTACTCCTAATAAACCTAAGCAAGCTTAAATAATATGTGTAGGAAAAAATAAATACCGCTAACATAAGGAAAATAAAAAACCTACACTAACACCCCCCCTTAAGTGTAGCTTAGGTGGGTGAAAAGATGGGTCTTGACAAATGAAGCCATGTTAGGCACTCATGTAAATAGAGATCCCCCCATAAAAAGAAGCCCCCTGGAAGAGAAATAGCCCTCCTAAATAGAGAGTATAATGAAGGAGGTCAAGAAGATCCTCTTGAAGTAGACACCTATCATACCCCAAGCAAAGCTCGCAGATGAAGGAACTTAGTTTTTCTGAAGGGTTTGGTGAAGATGACTGACTCTGATTTAGAAAAATACTTAAGATCAATGATGCCTTCTTGAATGAGCTTTTGAATGTAGTGCATATGAATCTCAATGTGTTTCATCCTCTAATGATGAACCAGATTCCTTGATATCTGTATTGCACTATGATTATCACAAAAGATGACTATTGATGCCAAAAATTGGCAAGGTAACAACCCTTTATGGGAAACTCAGTTTATGGGGGACCTATTGCACTAAACTGAGTGACCTCCAAGTTTTTTAAGAAGTCGGCTTCTTCTGTAATTGGGGTTTGGAAAAGGAAAAGGAAGCAGATATAAAAATAAAGGATCTAACTAAAGCGATGTGCCAGAATTTAGATAAAGGGCATAATAAATCTATCTTTTGGATACGATCTAAGGGCCCACTCAACAATTGGCTATGTCCTAGAATGACAAAAATTAAATATTGAAGCATGAACAGTACATTCAATGACATAAAATAATTTTCACACCCATTCATTGAAAAGAGGAGTCAAAAGACATGATCTATACCAACAAACTTGCATTAAAATTATAGAAGTTCTACAAATGAACTATTCAAACAATAATGGCATAGTATAAAGTTAATCAAATAGCTTAAGAAAAAAATAAAAGCCGAACAATGGCACAGTATGTGATTCTTTCTGCAATAATCTAATAACAATAAAAAGGCCTATTGTCTTTCTAAAATTTTGTATTTTCTGCAATTCTTGAACTCTCAAACTCCTCCTCAAAAGCAAAGAGTAGTATATATAGTGAGCATTCCCACCACCTGGCAAGCAGTAACTGAAAAGATTTGGTATCCTGAGCAATGATGTAGTAGCAATGATTCCCCTCATCTGTTGTAATAGAAAAATATTCGGGCCATAGCATGTGGTCGCTCCCCATCCAAGTGTATCCCTTGTGAATGATGGCAGTGGTCCCGGCATAGTCCCATGCAAAAAAGTGTCGCCACCCAGTATAGGTAGTTAGAACACGCAACAACATATCACAGCCCATAGTTCGCTCTATCCTTTGCTCTGAAGAATTACTCGCCAAAGAGACGCTAGAGGCATTTTGTAGCCTGTGGTTCATTCCTCCTCCTTGTTGTTGAAGGCTTGCGCTAGTAAGACATGTGGAAGCATGCTTTTTCATTAGTGCTAACTGTGGGGTCCACCAAAGCATATGTGGATGAAGGCTATGTGGCACACGGTCGGGGCCTGACTCAAAAGTGAGGGGAAGCTGCCTTTAAGTGTGCGCGGTGATAACACGTGGAAACATGATGAGGGCCATTTGAAAAGTGAAGGGAAGAATCCCTTCAGAAAGCGCTGAGTGGACACGTGGCAAAGGTCGGTGGTCATTTATCAAAAAGGGTTGATGGTTTTTATTTGAGGCATGGGCCGGTACTTAGCAAAAAACAAAACCTGAAGGGAGCTTGATGAATTTTATATTCACAATGACTATAGGATTTCTGACTAAAATTACAAACTTAGTGAGAATATTTTGAAGCCAAATAGCCTCGGTGGTGGCATTAACTGCCCCTTGATACTCAGCCTCTATTGATGAAAGAGAAATTGCAAATTGCTTCTTGCTCGACCAACAAACTAGACTAGAACCAAGTGAGAAGCAATACCCTGAAGTAGACTTGTGATCTTGAGAATTTTCTGCCCTATCTAAATCTGTGTGTCCCACCAAGTCAATATCCATGCCCGCTACATACTGAATCCCATAATTGTGAGTACCTTGAATATAGTGGAGGATCCGCTTAGCTGCTTTCCAATGCAACTCATGTGGTTCCTACATGAATCAAGAGACCATGCCCACAACATATAAAATGTTGGGTCTTGTATGAGTCAAGTAGATGAGACTCCCAAAAAGTTGTCGGTACAAAGTGCCATCAACCAAGGGTGAAGAACACTTAGCCTCAAGTTTGACCCCTAAAAAAAATGGAGTTGGTGCAGTCTTATAGTCAACCATGCAAAATCTGGAAATCATATCCAGTGCATACTTGGGTTGTCCAAAGAAGATTCTAGAAGATGATTGAGTGATCTCAATCCCTAAGAAGTAATGCAAAATACACAAGTTAGACATCAAAAATCTATCATGTAGAGTAGTTTTCATTGCCTTGATGGTGGAAAGTGACTCCCTGTGATCAATAAGTCATCAACATAGAGAACCAGGAATGTGAGAGTGTCATCCTATTGTAGAATGTATACGTTTGGATTAGAATGGCATTGTTTAAACCCAATTGTCAGAAGGAAGGAGTCCATCCTGGCATACCAAGCTCGAGGAGCTTGTTTGAGGCCATAGAGAGACTTTCGAAGTCTGTACACAAGTAAAGGATCTTATACGAACCCCTGTGGCTGATCCATATATATCTCCTCCTGAAGGTCACCATAAAGAAAGGAACTCTTCACATCCATCCGATGAACTTCCGAACCATGTATTGCAGCTATAGTAAGGACAAGTTGGATAGAATTCATCTTAGCAACTGGACCAAAAGTTTCAGAGTAGTCAATCCTAGAAACCTGGGAGAATCCTTTTTCTACCAACCGAGCCTTATGCTTATCAACTAACCCATTTGTCAAGTAAATTTTGTTTGATAGATCCAGTTTCATTGAATAAATTTTCTTCCCTTAGGAAGAGGAACTAAATCCCATGTGTGATTCCTCTCTAAGGAATTGAACTCTTCTTGCATTGTAGCATCCCACTCAAGAACACCAGAAACTTCTCAAAAAGACTATGGATCAGAAGTTAGAGCAACGAAGAGATGTGGAGCCTGCTGAAATTGTGAGTGTGTTATTCTTGTGTCTAATGGATCACCAACCCAATCACTTGTTGACTCTAATGTTTGTCTAGCCCAAAGAGGTGTTGAGGCTGGAGAATCTAGAGGAGAAGCATCAACCTCTGAATGATGACTAGAAGAGTAATGTGTATCCTCAACATCACTATCACCATTTGAAGTGGAGAAAGAAGACTCTTCCTCAATATTAGGATTAAGATCCTTTGAGGAACTGTCATCATGATGCAATGTCTCCAATGTGATGGTAGATGGAGAAGTGGTAGGAGATGAACTAGAAGAGCTCTCCTCAAAACAAACACTCCTCTCAATAAACATCTTATGAGTGGTAGGATGGAGAAGCCTATAACCTTTGACATCATCTGGATATCCAACAAATATGCAAGGTTTTCTCTATGGATCCATAGCATTTTCTATTGGAATATGGACCCATGCAAGAGAACCAAACACTCGAAAGTGCTTAACTATGGGTTTTTATCATTTCAAGCTTGAAAAGGAGTTACCCCCTTCACAAATTTGTGAGGAACTCATTTTTGGATGTAACGCGCATAGTTTATGGCCTCTACCCAATACTGAGGTGCCAAAGATTTGGAGTGTATCATACAATTTTCCATCTCCTTCAAGGATCTTTTCTTGCATTTTGTGACACCATTCTGCTAAGGACTGTATCGAAATGTGTGTTGCATGTTGATTCCTTCTAAAGCACAAAACTATTCAAATTGATTGTTAACATATTCACCCCCATTATCTGTAAACAAAATCTTGATGAACTTCCAAGATTGTTTCTCTACAAAAGCTTTGAAATCTAGAAAATGATCAAAGATCTCAGACTTTTGTTTGAGAAAATAGACCCAAGTGTATGTAGAAAATTCATTAATAAATGTCAAGACATATCTAGCTCTATTGAAAGATGTTTGTGGAAATGGTCCTGCCAAGTCATTGTGTACCAACTCCAATAGATATGTAGCTCTCCATGCTTTTCCTTTATCATATTTCTCCTCTGGATGCTTACCAAGAATGCATCCTTGGAAAACCCAATCAAAAAATTGAATAGAAGTCAATCCTGAAACCATGTCATGTTGACTAAGTTGCTTCAAGTAATGGTAGTTCAAGTGGAAAAATCGTTGATGCCATAAAAAACTCACATCATTTGCATGAGTGAGTAAGAATGTAGAAGGAGATTTGGGAACAAAGTGAGAAAACTGAAATAGTCTGGACTGATGATCTTCTTTTCCCACAACAATTGTAGACCCATTATGCATTTCATTGATTACCACTATATCTGGAGTGAACTCAACTCGCTTGCTAGAACCAGTGTGAGTGATCTGATAAATAGATAGGAGATTAGTTGAAAAATATGGAACACAAGGAAAATCCTCAAATGTCCCTTCACCCACATTAATAGACCCTCTCCCATGCACTTTAACATGAGTTTCATCACCCATAAGTATGGTAGGAATAGAACATGCCTCCAAAGAGGTAAAATTATCCTCTGATGAGGCCATGTGGTATGAAGCACTCGATTCAATGATCCAAGAATTTGGTTGTGAAGCAACAACAACTAGGGCCTTGCCCTTTCCTTTCCCCTTGCTTTTGTCTATGTCCTTAGAAGAACCTTCTAATGAACTTTGTTTGATTGAATTAGGCACCTTGATATTGTTCTTTTCTATAAGATGTGAAAGGTGGTCAATTTGTTTCTTTAAACATTCATGTTCATCATGGCTAGGCCTCTTATAGTAAGAACACTTGACCTTCTCCTTGTTAGGTTGTTCACCTTTTGATGAAGAGGTCTAATTATCTACTTTTGAAGTAACATATTTTTTTATCTTTCTTCTTATTTCCTTAGTTCTTTTGTTTCTTATCTTGCTTGTTAGACCATTTTTGTTCTTTTGTGCCCTGAAAGAATACTCAAGATTAGTTGCTTATCATATTTCTTCATTCCACAATGTTCCAATTGCAATCTAGCATCTTTGAATTTTGTGAAGAAGTCCTTTATGGTGTCAAAATTTGAAGGACTTAACCCAATGAGTTTGTTCTCCAATTGATGACCCCTTAACTCATCGTACTTACCAAAGATGTTTTCCAATGTTGTCCACACATCATTTGGTATTTTAGCAGACTCAATATGAAAAATTAGGTCTGGAAATACTGACATGCACAAAGTACCAAAAGTGTCATCACATTTGTTAAACCATTTAATATTTTCTGCATCATCTTGCAGTTCAGTTTCAAGTCCCATTGTTACACGATGATATCCATATCCTTTCAGATATACTACCATCTTAGATTTCCATTCAAAATAATTATATGCAGTTAAAATTGGAATTTTAGATTCATCCATGAGAGTAGAAAAGAAGATTGCAAAGAAAAAGGAAAAGTGAAAAGAAAGAAGACACATGAGACACCCCCCCCTTTTCACTAGTCTCAAAAATCACCCCCCCCAAATATTACAATGTTGGAACTTTATGATTAGTGCTTTTACAAGGAATTTCCAAATTACAAGGCTTTTAAGGCTCTTAATAGCCAAAATTACAATATTTGATACAAATTAATTTTCAAATAAAAATATGAAAAGATAACCTTCTAGCTATTTTTTACTCTTTAATATCTTTCTAACATTTTTTTGTTTTTGAAAAAGAATTGCAAAAGTGAAAGATATTGACTTATTGAAGATTAAAAAATGTAGTAGATTCAACCTACACTATCTTATTGAAAAAGGTATAATTTTTTATTAAAACCTTCGTGGATGGAAAGTACTCATTTCTATAATTCTGTCAAGTACTCATTTGTAAAAATTTGAAACCTAAGGCAAAAGTTATGCAATTTTGAAAAAAATGCAAAATCTACCTATGAAAAATGACTCACACCTTTTTTTTATTTGATTTATGCAAAATTTATCAATTTTATGCAAAAAAGTAACAACTACCCAGATGCTCTTTCGACCTTGGGAATAAAACCAAAAATTTGTTTTTCTTAAAAATGAGTGGAAGCCAAATTTTTGAAGCCAAAATGAAAACGACTCCAATAAAAGATTCAAGTTTTTAACTCTGATTTTTTTACTATATCCTCCAATCTCTGATTGTGGTGAAATAAAAGTCAATTTTGACTTTCTCTAACCTTCTAGACTCTCTGGAAATGCTAAAAAGGCCTCTAATATTACCAAAAAGCTATAAATCATCCAAAGCTTACAAGAACAGATATATGTAAACCAGATTAAATATATGCTTATTTTTCCTTTAAACTATTATAATTCTCCAGGCCATATGAGGATGTAGGAGAAGAGCATACTTGGTTTTTAAGGAAAATTATTAGCTTTCTATTAGTCGCAAATCTCTAAAAATCAGAAAAACAATGAGCTATACCAGAAAACATGGCTCTGATACCATGTTAGATTCTACGAGAAGTGAGAATCATGCTAGGATCTGATGTCAATCATAGATCACATGCATCTTCACTCAATAGATGATTGAAGATCAAAATAGCAGAATGAAGAGAAATCTGAAATAAGAGAAAAATAGAGACAAGGCAAGATAAATTGTAGAATACTCTCAATACTCCCACCAAGCGATCACCAAACTAGTTGAACTAGCAAAGGTGACAGGAGAGTGCTTAATATATACAAAAAATAAGGGCAAATACATCCAAGAGGTGCATTAAATCCTACTACCCATAAAAGGTGGGAGGTTATCACCTACTTGGTAAATGACAAAACATGTGGCATAACCTCCTTAGGTGAAGACAAAAAGGAGGTGACACATAAATCCAAAAGAGGGTGAGAAACCCAACTACCCTATAACCTACCTAGGTTAATAAAGAATAATGGTTATGAGAGGTGGCACAACAAGCCAAAAGAGGATTTGTAACTCAACTACCCATGTGTGGGAAGAGAGTAACACATGTAGCCGATGTATTTCACCATGTCCCCTCATATTAATCACTCCTATTAAACCTAGGAAAGCTTAAATAATATGTGTATGAAAAAATAAATACCCCTAACATAAGGAAAATAAAAAACCTACACTAACAGATCCCTTATTTCTAGTGCTAAAGTCTCCTTATAATTATGATGTAAATTTGTAAGATTTTTTTATTATGGATTGTTAATTATTATTGTTCTTATTCAACTCTCTCTAATTATTTTACAATTCTAATGGTATTGGACATGGATAGAGGAGACATGAATATAGATTTAATTGGGGAAGATCAAGAGTTACCACTAGCAGTTTTTATTCCTCTAGATTTTCTTCCATTGCCTTTAAAACAGGTAGTGATCCTTGTATTTTTTGAGTTGTGTCTATAGTTATATCCTATTCTTGTGGAAGAGATGTAGATGTATCTCCTAATACACTGGATGTACCAACTAGTATAGAACTTATATGTTGACTAGGTGTAGAAAGTGTTCCTTCAAGAGTAGTAGCTACAATTTCTTCTTATCAAAAAGTAAACTCTCCACTATGGACTTCTTCAACTTGGACCACCTTACCTTCTTAAAAAAAAATTCTTCATAAAAAATCATCAAAATCATCACCTTTGTTAGCCTTATCTTTTCCATTCCCTACATTATCTACTATATGTTACAGCGACTCATCTTGCCTTTAATTTTTGAACATTTTGATCTAATCAAGCAATACTTCTATACAAGATATCTTGTGTTACCTCATTAATGGAACAAACCTCTTTTTCAGAAAAATAGATTTCTAGAATAGATTTATTATAGATATTGGAAAGAACATGGTGTACTCTCTTCCACTTCTAGGGTTTTGGACCTAAAAGGAGACATACAATTTTCTTACTCTTCACTCAAGAACAAACCCTTGAGATTTCAATGCAAAGGAGATTGAAATCTTGCAAAGAGATTTTTCTAGGGATTGAATGATGTATAATGAGGGGTTCACCACCAAGTGTAAACTTGGAAAAGACAATGAATTGCAAAACACAATGTGATATGCAAAATCACCTAGAAATGCAAATGAAACAAAAAAAAAGTTTTAAAACTGAATGTGTACACCTAGAAACTTGTAGAGACTTGGATGGAGACTAGAAATGTCATTGATTCTGAAATTTTGTCCCACTGGGACTCATTCACCAATTTAAGTGAATCAGTCCCAAATCGGGGTTTCTACATAGGAATAGGTTTCTCAAAAAAGGTATCAGAAACTACAAAAATCTCAAAATTGACCCAAAATGGGACTCATTTACCACTTGTGGCGAATGATCCTAGTTTGGATTTTTTGGAAATTCAAAGTTCTGATCTGCACCTCTTAGTCTGCTCTTTATGTTCCTCCAAGTTCCCAGATTTGAAACTGCCAATTTCAAAATTGTAGGTGACTTTTTGTGAAGATGATGACCTAGCAAATAGGGAGACAACTCCAACAACCTTGTAACTTATTCTTCAATGATCTTCAAGTCTTCAACACACCTAGATCTACAATCATACAAAGAAAGAGAGAGAAAATGTTGATTGTTAGGGGATAGGGTTTTCTTGGTCAAACCCCTTTTAGGTAATTAAAACAAAATGATGAAACAAGATAATGAAGCATGAATATGAAGTAATGCATTTAGAACCTTTCCATGATGATGGATCTTGAATTGTTGCAATGTAATTGATGAAGAATCTTTCTCTTGAATTCCTTAGAAATGATCTTGGAAGCTATCTTGATGACCTTATGAAGACCTGAAATGCCTATCTCTTGCTTGCTTGACATGACAACTTGAATACATGATGAAATAGTGAATTTGAAGGACTGTTAATTTGATCCCCAAGGCTGACATAGGAGAAATTTGAATTGAAAACCCACTTTTACCACTCAAAGCCTTAAAAATAGGCCAAATGGGACTCATTTGCCATCCTGGGCGAATGAGTTGCATCTGGGTGGGACTCATTTTCCCAAGGTGGCGAATGGGTCCCATAGGGGCTATTTTCCATGCTAAGGAGTTGGAGAGTGAATATTTTAAGTTTTTATGTTGATATTATTAGGTCTTTGATCAAAATATGCCTTGGGATGCACTTATCGGGTTATAGGGGCCTATTAATGATGATATAAGGTCATAAATTCAATAGGGCCCAAAATCCAATGTGAAAGTGTAAATCAATACACTTTACAACACTAAATTAAGGAAAATTTGAGTCTAATTAGCTTAGAAGGGCCCTAAATACCATATGAATTTGTAGAACACATTACAACACTAGATTAGGTCCACTTGATTTACAAGCCTCCCAAATTTAATGTGAAGATGTAAATAAATACATTTTACAACATTAAATTAGGCCAGAGTTAACTTAATTTAGCTTAAAAAGGTCCCAAGACCTAATGTGGATGTGTAAAAAACCTCACGACACTAGACCAAGGTGACATTAAGTCCAATTTATCATTAATTATTCCCATATCAAGCAACGTACATGTTTTTCTACACTACATTTAGCCCCCATTTTAGTGAGAGGATGAACTTGCTTCAAACTCACACTAAAGTAGACATTGAAGAGGGGTCCAATCGTACCAATGCGGATGACAATGGATGAAAAAGATCAAGGAAACAATCAAGCCCCTAGGATCCAAGATCCGAAGTCAAACCAACATGAGCACAAAAGGACACACAAGGTGCATAATATGCAGCAAAACAAGATACGCTATCATGCAATGTCAAGAACTAAAAGTAAGAGAAATGAAGTGGATCAAAGATGCACTCACTCTGGGGCCATGAAACATCAGGTCGTCTATAGGGTGAGTTGTCCCAACAAAGTGATTTAGTGATAAATTCATGTCAGTGTGTCAGCTTTCCACCATATAATGAGAGTCATGCTAGTGTTTCAGCTTCCCATCATACTAACCATACCAAAGTTATCCTCCTAATAACTTTGATAAGGCACCACAATGAAAATGCTTTTTGTAAATTCTTTTTAATGTCATGTAAATTTTTTGTTAAAGGGGGTTTTGCTTTGTTCGTATAAGGTCTTCTTCTTAGCGAGCATTGTGCCTAATGCTTCCAAGAGAGGACAAGTCAAAAGTGTTAGATCATCGCCCATGAGATGCCTCGTTCGCATCATGCCATGTCAGTAGATCATACACTCTTGGATGACATCAAACCCAATGATACCACCAAGAAGAGGACACATCACAAGAATAAAGAAAAATCACGCCATGAAATTTTTTCCAAAACATGCCATCGATGTATGCCCCCACTTTAAAGCGGTTGCTACACCATCACTTGAGAAATTGCTTTAAAGTATCCAATGATAAATCTAACATGAAAGAATACATGAGAGCCAACTTGGAAATCCCTATGCCAAGTTATATGTTTCCAAATGAAGTTACATCATGGATAAGTATGTCACAAGCGAGCCAACTTAAGGCATGTCATCCACATCCCAAGCTTGCTCTTGTATGTACATGAAAGGTTAACGACTAGCCAAAAGAGACAATGACAAGTGACATATGGGGATAAGGATTTCTAACCCTTTTCCCCCACTTAGTGTAAGACAAGGGTGAGCCTGGAATAGATGATGATATGTTGCTCCTTGTGATGAATGTAAAACATGCAATAGTGAGTATGCTATGATCCTACAACTATTACATGGCAAGGAGTAGCAACTAATGTTATTTATTTTGATAAGTAAAATTTTTTTCCGCTTGATGAATATTTAATGAGATATCTATCATTTTAGGATGTACTAAGGTTAGAGTTTTCTTGGAAGAATTATTTGTGATAGTGTTGACATTGATTGAAGTTTTTTGTTTTGAGGGAAAATAACCAAGACCATTAGTCCTTATAGGGACATGGATGCCTTTTTCTATAGCATCACATCCTTTCCCAAGTTTCTTCATAAGTCCTTTAGGTTCGAGGTTGGCCTTGATTGTATACACTTTGTTATATATGTGAGCAATGTCATTGTAACTCGGTAGGTGTGAAAAATTATCATTATCGAGTTTCCTTTTAGGTGGTTCTAAGATGAGCATAGGTTTCTTTTGAACTTGTGATTGTTGTGATGGTGGATGAAGAATTAAAGGATTCTTAGGATGTCCCATGAGGTATGTAGGAGGTCCAATAGTCAATGGGGATATAATGGACACTTGCGCATTCATAACCTCAGTGGTCTTGGTTTGATGTATCTCTAAGAAAGGGAAATCTAATATCATATTTTTACCATCACCCAAGGGAGACATTACTATTGATTGAAAGGAGTTTGAAAATGTTTTTTTCTTGTACCATGATACCTTCCCTAGTAGGAGAGTTTTTAGGAGAACTACAAACTAAATTCTTTTGACATTCAAAAGTTGGTTCTTCAAAAATGACTTCATCACAAGTAAGGGAATGATCCATGGTTGGATTTCCTTGTTTCACAATGATGGTGTTTCCTTGTTCAATGATGTTTTCCTAGTGATTCTCATTGATGGGATCTTGTAACACCATAATATCTTCTTTACCAATAGGAGAGATATTAGGAGGGGGAAATTTGAGAGTTGTCCATAATGTCATCCTTTATTGCTAAGGTCTCATTCTCTTGTTCCATAATATCTTCCCTGGTAGGAGAGCTTTTAGGAAAGTGACAACCAACAGGTTCATCACATTTCAAGATTAGATTTTGTGAAGTAGCTTCATCACACATAAGGGAGGCAACAAGACAAGAGAAACTATAGTTTTTATGATTACCAATGAGTGGGAATTTTTTGTTCAAATAGGTCTTCCCAAATAGTAGGGGCATTAGGGAAGGGAGGAATAAGACTCGCATGAGTCTTAATAAGGATATCTTCTAACACTAAACTATCTTCTTCATGTCTAGAGAAGATATTAGGAGAAGGAAATGTTCGATTGTCATGATTATCTACATTTACATCCCCATGTCCTATAATGTCTTCCCAAGTAGTAGGTAATGTAGTGGCCATGATCTTAGCTTTTTGTGTCATAATATCTTTCCAAGGGGGAGGACAAACAAGATTTTCATGATTTCCCATGATTGTGTCTCCTATCACCAAGATACCTTCATCACTAATAGGAGAGGTATCGGGAGAAGAACAATTATGATTTTCATGATTGTCTATGCTTGCATCCTCTTGTATCAAACCTTTAGTGGATGATCTAGGAGAGATGGAGTCATCAAGGGCTTCATATAACATTGCAAAGTCATCACTACTAAATGGCTTGAGGGTTAAGTTAACTTCACTTCATTTTTGTATCTAATTTGTTATTTTAACACTTATTTTTTGTAATGTGTAAATATTTTTTAATTCTCTTTATTTTCCATATCGTTTCATGGATTCTTCTAATTCTTTCTCTTGGGAATATTTAAATAAATACATGATGGACTATAATATATTCTCTTGTTTCATTGATGTGTATCCCTATGTCTTGGATGATATAACCTTCATCTAATACATAGATACATTTACATATTCCACACATGAGATCATTGATTGTCTCTCTAATTTATCTACCTTCATATATGTCTTTCCTTTTATATGATAAGAATACAATAAATTTATCTCCGTGAATTGTCAAGATAGTGCATTGTATGAGAGAGATGATGTTGATAGTCATTCTATTATCTTTCATTCTCCTTCTCACCCTATTGAAAATTATTCTTCTACCACATCTTCCATATTCCATGATTGTACCATGTATCTTCCCATTTCTCTCCTTCCTTTGGTTGCATGCTAAAATTATTTAGACATCTCAAAGGATGTGGAGACCTCTTTCTCTTCCCTCATCACCTATGAAGATTCTATTCTTACAGTCGATAATACTCCACCACATGGTTCTCAAACTTCTATTGATAACCTTTCTTTTAGTGTCTTTCATAACTTCTTTGAGTAACGATGAGGCTCATGCTTCTATTAATATTTTCTCTTGGTAGGATGGATTATTTTCTTTTTCATACCCTCTTCTCTACTTAGAGAATAAAATTCCTCTTATATATAATGTTGATCATGCTAGCACCATTCATCGTTTCCTTAATGTAACATTGGTCAAAACTCCCCCTTCTATAGATATTGAGCATCATTCATGTGATCATTTATCTAATAGTTCCTCTTTTAGATTGCTGCCATATCTCCTAGTACCTTGACCCTTACCATTATATCTATCCACCTTCTTTCCCTACTATCACTTCTATATTACTTTCTCTTTTGGAGGCATCTTTGTCTATATCTTGTAAGCTACCTTTTGTTGCTCCTTCTACATCAACATGACTATGCTCTACTTTCTCTCCTAAGATTCTAACATACCTCTCTCCTTTTGGTATGGTATCTCTTTCCTTTAATAAATATAATTTCCATAGTGATTAACTACACCATGTGAAACACTTCTCCATCCTATGCTTGACTCATACATCTCTTAGAAAAATTATTTCCTAACACATTGAGAGATGTTGTCTTAAACTAGTTCAATAGCTTACCTATTGGCTCCTTGTACTCCTCTGATGTGGATTCTACATTTATCTCTCATTTTCAATATAACATGGATCCTAGAATATCTCTTGCACACTTGACACAATGCAAACAAGATGTTAATGAGAGTGTTTAGTGTTTCACTTCTCATTTATTTTCCTTGCTTGTTTGATGGGGTTGTTTGAGTAGTTTTGCTATTTTTGTGACTTAGATTCTCATTCCATTAAGGTTGAACATATCCTCCTAACATTTCCTCGCCTTAAACCTAAACCTTCTACGCCTACACCCATAGACCCCCCTTTTGATTCTTCTCTACCCACCCAATTTTCTTCCTATCCATCCAAACCTGAACCTAGATTCTATACACCTCTTATTGAATCTCTTGAGCATATCTTATCAATTCTTCTAGAATCCAATATAATAACCATTCAACCCATAAAATTCAATCCTCCTAAGGATGGTCCCTTATCCCTTATTTCATGTGCATACCATAGGATATTTGGTCACTCTACCAATTCTTTGTGATCTAAAATCTAGACTTCAAGATCTTGATGAGGATTCTATCACTCTCTCTTGTGATACACCTCTCCCATATTATCTTTATTGTAATACTCTATTGGTATATGAGGCTAAGTACACTACCACTTCTGAGGCCTATCCTATGCCCTTCATGTTCCCTATTCCTATCATAGTTGATACACTTCTCCTTCTTGCGATAAAATGTTATTTCAATCAGTTACTAACATTCCTCCTATCACATATATTTGTTCATATTACATCTATACCTTAAAAGATCTCTCTTCTTAATTTTCTTGGTGAGGTGGACTTGGCTAATTCATCCAATTAGTTTACCTTCATCATTAGTTGATTCTACTATCACTTTTTTGTGTTGGTACATATTGTGTGGCACACATTAGCTTTTTTCTTTACTTGTTGTCATCCCCCAACAATACAATTCAAGTGAAACCACCTTCTCTTTTCTTGGGTAACAACACAACCTTCTTCATATTTTTTTTCTTCACCCATATTCCAAGGGGCATGGATAGCTTATTATGGAGGGAAAAACCCTACATGCATCCTTCCTAAGGACCTTTTCCTTTCTCTATATCATTTCATCTACCTTAAAATAAATTGCATGCAATTATTCTACATAATTATTCTAAGGGGAGCATATACATATACCATTTTCACATTTTAACATGTTTTCCTAGCATTTACAATTTTATCTCAAGTACAGAGTGCACTTGGATATGACCACCTTTATTTAGATCACCTAGTAACAATGCATACAAGCCCAAGTGATCCTACATTTTATCAAACATATGGATCATCTAGCAATAAACCATACTAGTACAAGTGATTTATCTTACCAGGTGGTTCTCATGATTTGTAGCAACAAAGCGAGCTAGTTATTGAATCATGTTCTCTTCTCATGACTCCTAGTTAAAAAATTAAGCTAGATCTTGATTCATGTCATTCTACTTAATAATTACTTTTCTCTTCATTCTCTCCTTATAACTCTTAATAATAGAATAAGCTAGAGCCTGAGTCGTGATTCTCTTTTGTATTGATTGTTTCCCTTTCTATTTGTATGCATCAATGTATTCTCTCTCTAAAGCAATCAATTAACTCATTGCATTCTTCTCATTGTATAATGTTCTCTATTTGTCATTTTGTTGGATTTCATTACATTTTGAGGATGATGCAAAGTATTAAGACAACTTTCACATCTAGGCCTCTTTCATGTTGACCCAAATTTTCTTTTATTATTTTTAACTACCCTTTTCTATTATACATGCTTTCTTCATGTATTATTTACTTCTTTTGTACATTATGATCTTGCAAGATTTTGATTTCTAATATTATGGTTTTGTAGGTTCTCAGTTTAGAAGCATAGTTCTTCTAGTTAAAGAGTTATTTTGCATCCTCTATATTATCCTTTTGGAGTATCCTTTTGTTGACATTTACTTTTAGTTGTTTCATATTTATACTTCAGCATAGCTTATCACGTAGTGTCATCAACCCATTAAAGTGGTGGAAAAATGTAATGTTAAAAATTACATACTCTTGTAAATTCGCATTATGTTTTGAATTTGTTTGACCATTTCTTTAATATATTTTAGGGATCATCTTAGCCTCAGCCTTCACCCTTTTCCTTCACTAGATTTCCAAATTTATTTAGCACATTCTTATTATTTTCATTGACTTGAGATCACTTGTTAAATTTGAGTGATTTCTCAAAGACAACCATGCAATGTGCTAGCATCCCAAGAGTTCCCAAAAATTTAAACATTGATTTCCAACCAACTACCTATTGTTACTTGTTATAAGGCCCATATGTTTAAAAAATACCTCCTACATTTGAATTTGACCTTAAGATTTCAAGGAACCCTTTTGAAATCATTTTTTTAATTTTGTTTCATCTCCATTAACAACACATGAAAATCCTATTCTTCATTGCCTTGGTTATAATTGATTAGATCTCCATTGTTGAATCTTGTTGAAGTCACATGCTACTAGATTTTTGTTGACAACTCCTTGGGCTCCCTTCTCTCTTCTACATCATATTGATAATATTATTTAATAATTTTCTATTCTTATTTGAATAATATTGCAATAATCTTTTTATCACATGTGTTTCCACATTTCTATTAGTAAATCTATTACTAGCCATCACCACCCTATAATAAAACCTATAGGGTGTTATTCCTTGTAGACTAAAGGTTAATACTTATATATTTACTTTATTGTCATTGGCCTTAGTCTTAGATGGTTTTAGGATAAGAGCACTCTCTTCAATTTTTTTCTAAATTTAACTACCCATGGAGGTTGGAAGACCAAACCATGGGCTTGACCATTCTTAGTAAGCTCTCATATAGTCCCAACCATTTTTCTTGTCCTAGCTAAAATTTTATCAAGGATCAACTTGCATGGTAGTTTTCATCCATTCTCTTTCTCCCTTTTAATTTCTATTTTTATTTTAAAATACACCAATTATATTATTTTTCTTCAAATTTATATCATCTAGTATCTCCTAGTTTGTTATCTTTATTTTTATTATTTCCTATTGTGTAGGTGAGTTCAAAATCTAAAGAACAATTGAATATTGTAACTTTTGTGGATGGTAGTGTCAGACTTGGACAACAATACATAAAAAAGACTACAACCTATCATGCAAATGTTCACATGTTGTAATAGGGATAGTGAGCTCCACCCTCTAGTGCTAGGTTCCTTTCTTTCTATTGTTTCCATTTATGTGACCAATTGTTTATTTCAATAATGTTGGAAATTAATGAATACTACCCAAAATGATCAATCCATTTGCTACATAGCCCCATTAGAGAAAAGTATGCATGCAAGCTTACAAAATAACCATAATGAAAAGATCAAATAGACAAGCCACAAGATAACACAAGATATATCTTGGGAAAACTCATATAGAGGAAAAAAACCCAACCTCCAAAAACATCCACACTTTGTATTATTTAGCAATAAATCATTACAGTGCACTTACAAAGTTTTCATAAAAACTCTATATGTTTCCAAGCATGTAACCACACATCCCATGCGATGCTTTATATATGCACTCTCAAGAGAAACTCGATACAATAACAACCCAATCACCCAGCCAACCTTCACCACTAAACATGTGCTTTCTTTTATAGATTTAAGCTTATACAAATACAACCAAATGGTAAGATTAAACTATGTGCCTCAAAACCATGAGTACACAAAATCACTGACCCTTCATTTACTTTTGATACTATGTTTTCACAATATTAAATATTTTTCTCAAAATAATAATTAATTATTTTATCTTCCACACATAAAATAAATAACCGTGTTACACACAACTTTACAAATAGACACAAATAAATATTTAATGTGGCTAAACACATCACTTAGATACATCACAATTAAATATTTATTTTACATAACTGAAATATTTCATTCTTGTGCAAGTTGTACAACACCCTTTTATTAACAATAATTTTATTTTCTATTATTTGTAAATTCTTTTTACTTCTCTCATATTTTCATTTAATGCAGACTAAAAGTTAATAGAAGATTAATTTCTTCATTACAAATTTGATTGTGTTTTTAGCCAATGTGTGAGGATGTTAGAAATGATCTACCTTTCTTAAGTTGTCCTCAAAGGGTGTGTTCTATTAGTTATGTTTTTCAAGGCATCCTATCAATAAAAAACCTTAGGAAGGAAGTGCATCTAGTGAAAATGTTTTTCCCACCACTGGATCTAGCTTTCATCAAATAAGGGTCTAATAATAGTATTCCAAATGACTTGGAGGAGATGGGAGATATTTAGCTTAAATGTGAGTGAGCAAGAAAGAGCAAGATGATGGGTCAATTGGCATATGAAGCTTGTAGGAAGATGATAAAAGAAGGGTAGAAAAATAGTATCATTGAACAAAGTATTGATTAATCTAAAGGTTATGAGACTTGTAATAATGATCAAGGGGAAGTTAAATTTACAAAGGGAACCTAAACTATTTTGGATTTATTACACCATTAAATAGACATATAGGTTAGTATGGATTAAATAATAATAAATAAATTAACATGTGAATGTTAATTTATAAATAATTGTTTTGATTATAAGGGAAAAATAGGTTTTGAGGGGACTTGAAACCCTTTACAACAAAAGATACAAAGTGCTGCTAAAAAGGATTTTCAGAAAGTTACTAGCAACAACCCATCAACCAAAAAACAAAACAAAATGGTTGCTAGACTAAAGATAAGACAATAAACTACCAACAACAACCAGCAGCATCAAAACAACTAAACAACAGGAAAAAACCCTAAACCCAACAGGAAATAGAAAGCAACTAAGAAGAAGACCAGATACTAATTCAAACTACTCAAGGTGTTGGCCACCTCAAACTGTTGGCTTCTATGCCTCTCAATCATATTCAACAGCTCCTTCTCAGCATCGAAGGATCTCTTCCAATCAACCGACCCTTTAACAGCAGGTCCTTTGTCATCATCCTTAGCAATTTTTTTACCTTTGCCTTTAACCGAGTGCTCCTTCTCTATAAGCTTAGAGAAATAAACCTAATCCTCACTGAGCTCACTTATCTTTCTAAAAAGGACTTCCAAGGAGTCCACGTTGTTCTTCACGAAGATATGACATGCCTGCAAAAGCTTTTTGATATCTGCATTCGTTCCCAGAATCTTGGCTTCTAGAGTAGCCAACCTATCTTCACATAGAGATTTGAAATCATGGTAGGAACCTTCAAGGTCCACAATTAGACTATCAATAAAAATGTCCGACACCAAGCCCTTCGGAACATTCTTCAGATTCTCCTTCAAACTTCTAATTTTGATATTAATCTTATTGAACTCTTGAAGAGTCCACTTAGCTAACTTAAAAGTTACAGTAGCCTCATCCCTAGCCATTTCCAACAGTTCAAACATGGAGGTAGATTCATCATCGAGGTAAGAAAAGTCCTCAGAGAGAGGATTTACCTTTAAAGGCTCCTATTTAGCTTTTCTCTTCTTTGCATCCTCCTCATCAAGATCCCTTATTTCTTTGTCTTTCTCCACATTGGGTAAATCCTGCATCGAGGAGTCCTCAATGGCCACCGTCTTCTCACCAGAATCTTTGCCAACACTAGACACATTGGGGTCCTTCGCCAGCCCATCTGAGGCCTTGTTCTTCAGGTTGGCAATACACTTCGACGACCTTTGCAGCTTGTCATCCAATCCCAAAACATTTTCCTGTGACCCCACCTCAAGGCCACCACCAACAACATCCTGACCAATAGCCACCTCCATTGTTTTGGGCAGGGAATCATCCAAGCCCACTTTTGTATCCTCGTTTTCAGAAAGGGAAAGCCACTTAGGTGCCCTATTACTCTTAGAACCACCCAGCTTCCTCCTCTTTGAAGATGTAGTCGCAATGGCCGGAGACACATCCTCCTCCTCTTCATTCCATTCTTCTTCCTCATCTGAAGAAGAATCCAAGCCTGACAACCTAGATACATCACTCAAAGTCTTCTCCTTACCCTTAATGGCCGAAGCAGGGAGAAGAGAATTAACATGCTCCATAATTAATAATATAGGACCTTCATGGAGAATGAGAGCCCTCCTATTCTTCAAATGAGCGTACATAGAGACCTCCAAAGACGATAACAGGAAAAAAGGAAAAGAAATGAACATACCATGTCTAAAATGGTTGAGGAGAGTGAAGTGGTGACCAAGAATCGTCGTAAACCTCCCCTCCAAAGTCACATAGTGCATAAGCACCTCAGCAACACTCGCCCAAATTTTCTTGAGGGATTTCCTCTCATAACCCCAACTTTCCAATTTAACTAATTTCTTTCACTCATCAACTTTGAAAAATTGGTCCATCGCTTCCTCGTTACTCTTTTTATCCTTGAAGAACTTGTGGCCAACCATTAGCATACCAGTAACAGCAGCAACCAATTCCTCATTCACCTCCACTTCCAGGCCATTGATCTTAAGCTTGCGGTTATGCTAGAATGACACAAACTGCATTGAGGCATTAGGGTCATGCCTGTGCAGCTTCTCTAAGAACGGAGTGAAATTACCATGATGTAGTATTCCAAAGTTTCCTTTTTCCTGATGCCCCTACAAGAATGCGGTTCAATTCTACTTCTATCATCACCCATGTCGAACAACACTAAAACAAGCAAACCTTTGCAAAAAACACTCAACTAGAAGCCAGAGAGCAAGAAAACACCCACAAAGCGTGCAAAATGGAAGAAGGTATTGGAACATAAATGCGGCAATGTCTCAACCCACACCATCATTCCTCAATAAACTCCTAGCTTTCTCGGGAAGGATCAATCCCTCCTCCCACACACGAAAATCATTTCAATTGACAACCTCGTTGGCAAAAAAAAAATTGTTATGTAATAGTTAGTAGATAATAAAATAATTATTAGTTTCTTGGGAGTTATTCACATTGCAATTATAATCATGTGCATTTTGATTTTGGTCTCCACAAAAGAAATAGTTTTATCATTTATTAGGTAGCAAATAGGCATCTCCATGGTCAAGGTTCAAATCTCATGCAAGGCTTCTTTCATGAAGTGATTGAATGTCTTTGCTAACTGCAATGTGGATATTGTGTGTCAACCTATTTAAGCCTAAATATTAAAGAACAATAGAAGAAATATTGTTGTTCTTAATTTCAATAGCATTTCATGCTTATGTGGTGTTTTGGTGGTTGGTAGTAAATCTCATTTCTACATGCCTACCTAGAGGTTTAGGTAAGAGCAATGGTATTATAGTTGGTTTATGACTTTCAAATGAGTGTTTTCTTTGCAAGTAGTCATTGGAACAAAACTATGCAATTACTTTTTGTAAGTGGAGTTATAAGGTGTTAAAGGGAAAGTTTTTGAATTTAAATAAGCTCTTAGAATATCATTGTAAGGGTGAATTATTAGTCAAATTTGTTACTAATTATTTTCTACATTTAGAAATGCTCATATATAGTGCATTTACTTGTAGGGGCATCCATGTTGTACCTAGAAAATATTTTACAGACTCACATGAAACATTAAATGGATAGAGTGTAACAAGGTCCAATTGGAGGTTAGAGCAATGATAAGCAGAGGTATTTTATCATCTTGAGCTAGCTTCTCGCTCAAAGATGATTCATTACATAAAAAGCACCACTTCATATATGTGTCCCTTCATGGAGCAAGGGGGCTTGGCATTTTATGGAAGTTTTTGTGAGTGCAATTGGTGTATTCACTTTTGGTTGAGGTTGTTTTTTACAACAAAGGAGGGATTGGATCCCATAGCACTAGAGATTCTTGGAGGAGAGTTGCTCTCTCAAGTGCAACAATAGAGGAGGTTTTTTGACACACTCAAAGGAGGTGTGGACTTTTGGAGGAAAGTTGTTCTCTCATTGTGCAAGAAGGGTAGTGACATTTTATGTTCTCTCATGTTGTATAGATGTTTTGTAGGTTCTACAATCAAGAGATCCGCTAATGGAGTCAATTTGGTGTTTCTTGGGTGAGTGAGGAGAATTGGTGAATGCACTTCATCAAAATCTCCAAAAGAACTGTTATGTTCAATCCTTGCAGTGTTTCATTCTTTGTTCAAATTGTTGTAATAAGGGGGGGAATGTTGGATTTATTACATCATTAGATAGGCATATAAGTTAATATAGATTATATAATAATAAATAAACTGACATGTGAATGTTAAATTATAAATAGCTGTTAGATAATAGTTAATAGATAATAAAATAATAATTAGATTCTTGGGAGTTATTCACATTTAAGTTAGTTGGTTTGATACGAGAAAATAAGGCTATATTAGCCATTGCAAATCAATGTAATATCTATCCTAAATTCAATCAAGATATAAACATATTATTTTTTGTTATTTGTTGTCATGGTTTAGATTTTAGATTGTGTATGCTCTACCATTTTTTCAATAAACTACAATTAGACTATATAGACCATCAAGGGAAGTGACTACTTTTCTTGCTATGGATGGGGTAAAAAATGCATAGAATGGTATGATTAAGGATCCAAGCAACAAATTTAGATAAGGGCAATTGAGGGGTACTAGTCAACTAGTCTAGCTATGGTGAAAATGATGTTCCACCATGTTGAAATCACCCCAAATTGCCCAATCAATTATAAGAAGATTATTACACATCCATTTTATAATAGGGCTCACTTACTAGACTCATAAAAACATAAACTGAGACTAATTATATTGAATGGCCATGGATGAGAAGTAAGACCCACACAACAATTTACAAGTTCATATCTAGATGTGAATGAATTTAGAAATCAAATAAGCTAGCCGGGTAGCACAACTCCATCACTCTCATAAAGTGATTAAAGTGCGAGAAACAAGTTTCCTTACCAATTGATTTAAGGGTGAACTCAAGACATTGTCCACATACATTGATTTCTTGTAAATTCAAAACATTTAGATGAAAATTTGATTCTACAATTTGTAATTGATATTTCCTTGAAGCAATTAACACTCACAATCCATGAAAACACTTACACTTCATTAAAAGTAAGGAGCTAATATCACTAGGAATCCAAAGGAATCAAACACAACAGAGATACGTAGGAGTTTATCTAGGATGGTGTCTAAAGGTCTTACTAAGGGAAAAATATATCCTTTATAATGGTTGGAGGATGATGAGGCCCTTGTTTATAGGAAAGCATGCTACTTGGATATTCATGTCATGTGGTTTGTAAATTCTCATGTCTTCTATTGAAAAAATAGTATTTACACAACTCTAATATCTAATTATGGTGATTTAGTAACTGTCATGTATATTAATGACAAATTATGTGTGTTAAGATTACAATATATTTTTATGAAAGATTAGTTATATCAATAAGATTATTTTTATTATTCAATATGAAAATATGAGCTTTAGGCTGAAACCTCTTTAACTAAAAGATATCTATTGAACAAAATGATCAGAAATTTTTCTCTTATACAAGATTACTGGTAAAACACCTTTTGCCTCTTTGCTTAGGTACCACCTATTGTCGTACAAAATACAAACATTGTATGATAAGTGTTGCTCAAATGTCGTTCCTTTGAACAAAATGCATAACAAATGACAATAGTTTATAATGAATGAAAGAATGAAGGAATTTTAATGACACCCACAAGACAAGTGATCTAAAGGACCCAAAAGACCAGCGCTAACAGCTTCTATTATGAATCTTGATCAAAAAGTTTGCCATCTTGTGAAACCTTACCTCCTCAATTAGCTCATTCAGATTAGCCACTTTCAAATTGTTTTCAAACCAAGCATTGACAGATGGAGCATATTTTTTTATAATTATGTTCGATAAGGAAACTTGTAACAGGAACACCGTTCTGAAAGTTAAAGAGTACGATAAAGATGTTGCTTCCGGCATGATTCTTTATTCTGGTTTTTTCGGTGTTGATCATCGCTACCATCTCGAAAAAATTGTTGTGGTCAGGTCTAAAGCCTCTGGTCAGAATCTCCTTCAAATATCAATGCGAACCAATACTATTATCCAATGGTTCTGTAGAAAGAAATCACTTAAGGAAACTCGTCCTCTTTTAAAAAAAAAGGAAAAATTCGTGAAACTTTGCAAATCACCTATTTCGTATTTCATTCTATATGGAAAGTGTTGGAATTCATCAAACCGCCTTTGCTTTTTCACCGGTGAATGTAATTTCCGGTTGCTTTTCTCATTTGGTAAAGGTTGCTAAAGCTTTAAAATGGACGAACAAGGATACATTGAGAGAAGAGATGATTTATTGGGCATTATTGGTGCCAATAGCTTTGCCAACTTGGATGCGATATAGACACTCCTTTATAACCTGTTAACGTGTCTGCATCTCTGATCTGCAACCTATTAATTCACTACAAATTAAAAAAAACAAAAGGAACAGAGATTTAGGGTAAAACCAGCTCACGACCAGGAGGCTCAGAAATTTTGAAGCGTGGGGTGAATGATGCACCACCGAAACAGGATGTAAACTTGACACCGAATATGGTACTTAACTTAGTATTGATGGTGTTAGAAATTTGGAGGGAAATAGCAAAATTATTTGTAACTGCTCTGCTTTTTAGACCTAAAGGGGAACGGGTGTGCTTTCCTAGCTGTTTTAGATCTTAAAATGTCGTGTCTTTTTCTTTATTGATGCTTTTTCCCTTACTGCTGCTTTTTTGGTTAGATTGGATGGATCATGGAATTAGAAATTTGTATGTTCCTTTTCTAATATAAACGTAGTCTTGCGAATTTTCCCATGTATTTATTGTGTACTGTATGATTTCCCGCTTTATTCCTTTCAGTCTGATGCGTATGTTTTTTTCTTTGGTGAGTTAAGATTTACACCATAGGTTTTAAGTTCACAGTCTGGTTTCTTTTGTGCAAAATTAGAACCTGAAATTTTTCGAATGGTTGCCTGAATAGTACAATTAACCAATAGATTTAATTTTGGTCGTAACTTGTCTAAGCTTTTTGTAATGCCACGGAGACTTTGTAAGGGCCATATATCTCAATGATATTTTTGTTTGAATGGAGCGTAATTAGCTTGATTTGAAGACACTTACATATTCATAATTAGCTTGATTTGGTGTGTGACGGACATATTCATATCCTTTATGAATATAAGTTTGCTGAGTAGGATTGGAGCTCAATTTTTGCTGGGGAAACAACTTGAAGAGAAATATGCCCTCTGATATTTGTGACCTGCTCAACTGTTCAGCATGAAGCTTTGTAAGCTTATGAAGGAAGCTCAGTAATTTTTTTCAGTTACGATTCTTTGGTTCTCGTCGATATAATGCTGCTGATGTTTCTGAGAGAAAAACCCTAAGAGGGCAATGGGTTTGCATATGAAATCGATACATTTTCTTGATTAAACCCCCTTAAAACTGGAAAAATGAAAAAAATGCCCTACCCTATAGAAGCGTGGGTACCAAAGCCAGCCCATGAGCCCGGGGACCAACATGCTCTAAGATCTCGAAGGGTCTAATGAACTGGGAAGAAAGCTTGAACCCATGTACAAGTGCATGTGCCTAATGAAACTACGTGGTCTTCCCAAACGTATTCCTCGTGTACATTATGTGGACGGTCCTTTTACTGTTGCTTCTGAAGATTTCCTGTTGGCATTTAGAAGAGTTATAATATTGCCATTTGTCAAAGCAATGCCCTCGATTGTAAAGATGGCTGAAATTAAATACATTAACCCATGTCACATTTTGTTTGATTGTGGAGTTAGTGAAAATGTTTTGGACAGGAAGTCTCTGTAAATGAATATTTTTTATGATTTACTGTCTTCAATGTATTTCGCGTCGAAGGATCTTGGGGATGCTTTCTGACGTCTAGTTTATGAATGGTTTGGTTAGTTTTATTACTTGTTTTTAAGACTAATAGGTTCAAACTGTTTAGTACCCGATTAGGTATCTTAGAAGATATCAGAGTAGTAGTCAAAACTATGATGGTTTTTGAGGTGTCATGTATCCATTACAGCCAATTTGATAATTGGTTCCAATGGTTGTTTTTTGTTATTGGTTCGTAATATTTAGCACCTTTTCCAGCATACTTGGAACGATGTATTTTTTAGCCAGTTGGAGACCATGATCAAAGTTCCTGTTGCATGATCTCATATATATATATGGACCAGCTGGATAGTTCAGAGTTCTTTCTTTTCCAATGGCGGGTGATGGATATGGCTAAAGTTCATTGCAGGCAATGATGCCATCCATCATAGTTAACATTAATATTGCATGATGTGCCCATCAAGCTTTCCTACCCCACCTTAAATTGAAGCCAAATGGAAATGAATCCGCAAATCCCTACTAGGGGAAACGTACCAGTAGCTGCCAGTAGCTGCCAGGGTTAACTTCGCACATTCGTGTAGAGTGCAAAATAGGTCTGATTTCAAATTTTTTTTGGACTTCTTTGTAAGCGAGTTAGGACCTTAAAAAGAAAAATTTGGCTTCTAGGTATTTAAAACGCGCCTTGCGGAACCCGTAAAGCGAAAGGTGCTCAAAAAGGGTGTTTTTAAACCTCCGTCCCCTACATAAAACCTCCGTCCCCTACATCTTTACCACTTCGCCAGTACCCGTTCATTAAACAACCAATAAAAACCTACAAAAATTTAAGGTATTTCCAATAGTTTTCAATGTGTTTTATTTTTATGAATATATGGATTCTGGACATGATGAAAAACTTACCTCTGTATTCCAATACTCATTATGATTATATGAAAAAAATCGGTGATTCTGTATTGTCTAGACATTTCTAACATTTCACCGACTTCTAACATCCTTCCCTTTTTGAATTGGTATATATTTCTAGGCAACGTTACTTTATTTCAATACACCTTACCAAGGGGATACTTTCCTCTGAATTTTGTTAGATTGGTCTCCTTTCCGATACTTCAGTTAAATTATTTGACTTATTAGAAGACAAAGATCATTTCACAACACCTAATGAACTAAACAAAATTTGTGAATCCATAATTATGGCTTGCGAAAGTTCTGACTCTTGTCAGAATTATACAGTAAAGGGTAACTTTTGTCAGAATTTTGCAGTAAAGGATGACCCTTTTGTCAGAATGATGCAGTAAAGTTCGTGGCAAATGCATTCAATTAATTAACTCCCTTCTTTTGAGCTGTATACTATAGATCTGGAGACGTACAAAGCAGCAGCTGGCAAGAGAAATCTGAAAGACATTGAAAACTGACGGCTTAATCTGTCTTGGAAAGATGTTTTACATTCTTGGAAAGGTCTCTCGTGTTACATATTTGGACGCAAAGTTGCAATGTGCTCTCTTCAAACAATTATAGTTTACTTCTATGATCTTTTTTATTTGTATTACCAGCAGTTAACACGGTACCTCTCATGCCACAAACTCTTCTTTAATATCAGATTCTACCAGACTCCAGTAATAATACTCTTCTTTCATTGTAATTAGTAGTGCAGCATTGCATAGATGAAAAGATGACAATTTTTTATAATTATCTTGCGACTTTCAGCATCTAGTTCATTTTTAGGTAATCTATTTTGTATTGCTTTTGATACTTGTACTGATTTACACACAGAGAATATACACAATTTATAGCCCGTCTCTTTGAGAAGAAGCATAAAAATGATAATTAGCAAGATTTAATTTTCATGGAATGGCTGCAACGTGGCAGCCCATTGAACGTAATTCCTAGGAAACCAAAGAAAATGTAAAACAAATCACTAAGAACATAGAAAGCAGCAAGAGTGTTAATGCAATGAGGCCTTACGTGCTGATACCCATGGCCCTGCCCTCTGAGGTTAGTTTAAGCTCGGAGATTTTGCTATTAGTGAACAAACAAGGGACTTACAAACAAATTAAACGGTCGCTATCCTATCGGCTGACTGCACTCTAATAATTCTCCAACAGCCACTTTGGAACTGGAAAAGCCACTTCTATGATGGCGCTGTGCAAACTTCAAAGCTGTTCTTATAAAGTAAAAGGTAGTGAGAACCTTTTAGAACGTACCAAGCAGATAAAGTTAAACCCGTCTCTTGTTTTCACACAGGTTTTGGGGCCCTTGAAAGTTCAAACAACAGTATTACCTCTATTGATGGCCAAATTTCTCAAACTTCCTATTAACTGAAAGATTTGGATCTCCAAGGATAATTTATCACTAGTTGGTATATTACTAAATCAAAAATGAAAAAAAAGTTTGTCACCAGCATCAGAACCAGTTGTCCTGTTTCTTCCCTATCATATTCAAGCCAGAGATTACAAATCCATGTGACTGGCCTCTGTCTTAAAGACGAAAGCCAATTTCAAGAGCACATAATGTTAGCATGTTCTTGCTCTGTTTCTACCTTCATTGCCATCTTTCTAGTGCAGTTAGATAGCTAGCATCAATGCTGTGAATGTCGTAAACATCTTATTTCATTAGAACAGAGGACAACACCAGTTTACACATCATTAAGTAAAAATAAATGTTTGCAGTTTTCAGTATAAAAATTCGTGTGCATGAATGACAAAAGCACCCTAACTGGCAGGAACACCATGTTCACTGGGAAATGCTTGTAAACATAATATATAAAGATCAAATAGAGATGAAAATAAAATACAACCCCAATTAAAATGTGCGGCAGAGATTTATAATGCTATCAACGATATACCTTATTATCACCAAGAAGGTGAATTGGAATTGCTGACAAGAGTTCCTGCTACCATCGTTTACCTCCTATTATTCTTTCCTGTTATACATCAGTTCCATCTTAGATGATTACAGTGTTCATACCAAGAACTATGATCAGCACACTATGAACAAAAACTGTAGAAAAAAATTCTGCTCATGGTTCCACCAATGGTAGAACCTCAATGACATAGAATTCACCTTCAGTTCATTACCAATACCCATCTAAAATGGGGAAAAATACCTCAGCAAAAAAAGGGAAAAGGTTGACTAATAACTCCCAAAATCAAATGCCCTGAAAAACATTAATGGGTAATAAGAATCCTAGCCTTCCTATGAAAAGATTTTTTCTTCAGCCTTGTTTTTCTCATGTCAAGTTTATTTCCTTTATTGGAAAGCTGTTTGACCTCTTTCTGCTTCATCACATTATTCTGGCTTACTTTATGTTGTGTTTTCTTGAGCTGATGCAAGCTTCTGTGATTATATACTGAGAAAGTTCGCAGCATCTCCTCTTTGCTTCCCATGAGGATGTTTGCAGGCTTGGGTTCCTTAACATGGTTGATCTGCCCGGCATCTTCTGGAACAGAGCCTGATTCATTGTTATTATTACTGTTATGCATAAACACAGAACACACAAAATATGCTTGCAGGATAAAGGAATAGCATAACAGGATATCTACATTTTAACTATTAACTCTGTGCATTCACCCAAAATACACTATTTCCTATTACTATTTATACCTCAAACAATAACAGAAGAGAGGCATTAATGTATTACTACTATGAATACTCACAGGGTAAATAAAGTATGGTTATCATATAAAAGAATAGAATAACAGAGAATCTACAGTTTCTGTTATCTCTATAAATCCACCTAGACCACATTTTTCACTACCATTATCCTTGCCTAAACATTTTAGAGTAAAGCTCTATAGGATAAATGCATAGCACAACACAGAACCTGTACTATTATTACTAATATCAAGGATTAACTCAAAATCATTTTTTTCACCATCAGTATACATGCCCAAAACATTAATAAATCAGTTTTATCGGACAAATGACTGGAAGAAAACACATTCAGCATTTCAATGCTTACAACGGGGTCACATTTTATAATCACTGTCCATACCCAAAACACAACTCGAGTTTTACAATATACATTAATGGCACGACACAGAACTCATATTTGCATTTCTATCTATATTAATGAACAGACTATCATTAACCCACCCAATAAATTAACAGTCTTTGAACACAGAACTCATATTTCATTTCTATCTATATGAATGAACAGACTATCACTAACCCACCCAATAAATTAATAGTCTTTGAGGCTTACAGTATAAATGAATGACAAAATACATTGTGATTACCATTATTATTACACACACAACAAAAATCAAAAGGTATTAACGTCATAAGTAAATAATATAATCCACGAAAAACGCTTACCTTCATCTGGACTATAGGAGAAAACGTAAAGAATCACAAGGCATGCTAACAATAGCAGAGGAATGAGGTGCACTGCCTGCTCTGTACTGCAGCCCAACTGGGATTTTTTATCAAATTTATCTTCTCTCTCCGCTTCGCACCGTTGTCTCTCTTCTGCACGGACTCTTAGACCTAACTTACAGAGTCCAGGCCCAGATCTATACATGGCTAATCAAAATGAACGCTTCGTAAAAGCTACAAGAATGCTTCATAGAAGCTACAAAAAACCGAACATCAAACAATTAAATAGGTCATCAATGCTAAAAACGCTGGAAGTGGGTTTCCATCAATGAAACAAACACTAAATGGGCCTCCAAAAACTGTTCAACTATTTCATGGTAGATGATATGACAAGACTTGCCCAAGAAGCTAAGTACAGTAATGAATGAAAGAATCAATGAATGCACCCAATGTAGATCATTTCTGCCCTTGATCTATGCTACTCTAAGCCCACATTGTCAATGTATTATCCTTTAATGCCCAGAATCTAGAAGAAAAGGCGCAGGGACCATTAGAGCATACAGACACCTACCAAATGTGCCCCAATTAAACTTACAATGTACTTCATTTTTTTTTGTGATTTTTCCATAATATTTCCAGCTGGGTGTGACCTTTTCAGTTCAGCTTGCTGGGGTTTTGAGTGTGAGTGACCTCATGTCACATAATGTGCTGCCCACTTGCCTGTGCCTTATCTGCTTAGTGGGCATTTTCTATTTCGACACTTGTGCATGTTCTAAAGCCTTTCTGACAATGTGTTAGAGCTTTCATTATCTGTCCTTACTATCTTAATATCTACTTTGTGACGATATAAGTAGACCCGATACTGTTGGCGGGTTTATCTTTATCGACCTTTATGTTCAAGCTGGCAGAGATCAGCCCCGCCACATATAATGCATGATCTAATCGTTTTCTTAATTCAATCACAGGTGGACATGATTGCTATTATATCTTCCTTATCTAAATCCAACCAAAGCAATCTACTCTTATTTGCTTGTCCTTTTTTCCCTACGGTCCACAACTCTGGATAGATCTATGAACTGCTCATGGACCCCAATAAAAGAAGTAGCATGCTGGATGTGTTAGCCGATTCCTAGAGAAAGAATCTTAGCGTTTATGTGATACAGGTATCCTAAGTAGAAAAGAATAAGCCCATTATGCTTTACTTGATTGCAAAGCAATTCACATTCCAGACGGGACTGTTCTCCTATGCGCATCCTAGGTAGGTAGGATGGGTTAACTACTTTTCACTTAAATTTGAGGTTAATCTTATTGTAAGAAAACTTGATGGTTCTTTGCTCCTTGAGTCTAAGGGAAGGAACAATCAATGTTTCCATCGTTCCCTATAAAAATGGTAAGGATTTTTTTATTTTATTTTTTAAGCTTCAACTTTTACAAGGAAGGAATATGTGATATTGTTATCAGGATTCAACCATGTAATATGTGATATTGTTATCAGGATTCAACTGTGTAAGGAAGGAATATGATAGCAATATCGCAATTTGACTCGCTGAGGAAAATACCTCTTACTTATCAAGGAAGAAATCTCCTAAAAAATGTTCGTGAAATATATTATTTTATTATAAGAGAGTTGAAATCTTCTTAATTCTAAAGTAACAAAATTTTAATGGTGAAAATTGCAAACCTCGTCTATTTTGATAAGATTGTCTTTTTATATGTTTGATTAATTATGTGAAGGTAATCTTTATTTGAGAAAGGGTGGATGAAATTTCAAATCAATAGTTGGGAAGTTGGATGATTGATAGTGGGATTATCATTTTCTTTAGTTATTTGAAAATCAATTATTCAAATAAATATGCAAGACTATAAATTTAATTTGGGTCATACATGTAGTTAGAAGGTCGGCAGTGAGATTATCATTTTGTTCAACTATTTGAAAAATCAAAGGTTCATTAAATAGGCAAGACCATAAATTTCGTTTGGAGCATACATGTAGTTAGAAGGTCAGCAAGGGAATTATCATCTTGCTTAACTATTCAAAAATCAATGGTTCAAATTTTGTCTTGAGCATTTCTTGTCCAAATTTAAGTATAAGAGATATGAGAATCATTATATCATATTTGTGTTGGTTTTAGGTACAACAATGATGCTCTTTATGGAAGCTTGTTTCTTTGTTTCTATCATCTAAAGCAACATGAAAACCCATAGAAGATACCTACCTAAAGCTCCAATTTATATGAAAGCAACCTAACATATCCATTAGGTAGGTGTAATGCCTTGAGTTGATAGAACAAAACTTGATGGTGCAACTTTTTTTGAAACAACAATGAAATTGTAACAATAGCATGTTGTACTTGCATAATAGTGTGCACACAAGTGTCATAACGACACAACGACAAGAACGACAATGCAACCTCACCATCGCATAAGCAAGGTGGCCACAATGGAAGACTAACCAATGATGGGATAGATTTACCACAAGGAACAAATGAGAGAGAGAGAGGAGAACATCTACACGACGATCGATTACAAACCATGATTGAGTTCTCTTGCAACACTACATCGGATAGGATGAGGGAATCATCCACCTCCAATCCACATCTCGAGACACTAAACAACTCTAAACACAGAGGCAAACCTTCACAAGCGGTTGCCTAACCAAGAGGCACAACTCCTCACAAATAGGAATGACAACGAGTCACTTCCCAACTACCCCACACTTCCCAAGACATCTCATTGCAATGCGACAACACACAAGATGGAGAATTACTGCACAAAACCCCATGGCCCATGAGGAATGTGGAGGACACCAACAATGTCAACCAAGAAGGATTATGACCTTTCCAAGTCCTCACAAGACTAGACGAATGATCTCCCACAACCTTAGGTTGACAAATGGTCCTTTCGGAAGGTTGCACATAAAATGATGCAAGAGATGACATAATTCCTCGATGACGACACTTGAAAACTAGTTCAAAACACTTTTAGGACCCCAAGACTATGGTGAAAAAAAATTGTTTACAAAGTTTTGCCAAATGAAATCTCAAAAACACAAGGAAATAACAAGTTCAAAAATAGGGAAACTTGACCAAGATTTGGGTGATCCCACAAAGGTGGTTTACAATTTCTAGGAGATTCTATTTTTTGCTGAAATTGCATGTTTTTAGAAAATATAATCATTTAAGCTTTAAAAAGTTCCATTTAAAGCATTTCAATTGAAGAGGGTTTGATCAAACTACCTTAAATCAAATCCCTTTGGATAGAACCCTGCTAGTTTTAAACCATACCTATAATGGAGTCTCATTTACACCTATCAAAATGTTGATAAAAAAACCACTTTTGATTTACCTTTTGGGGGATCAAATGAATTTATTTAAAATTTATTTTTTGTAAGTATGTAGTCCTTATTATAAGCTTCCCAAAAATTATAATTTTAAATAAATTTAATTTAATTATTATATTTATTTTATTTTCTTGTGAATGTGGGTTTTGAAAATCAAGCTCTTTTGTTCTACACATGGAAAAATAGAAGATTATAAAAAAAATTGAAAAATATTAGTGCACTAGATATTGAAGTCCTTGATCCAAAAATAAAATAAAATTGATACATGTACAAAAAAAGTTGTGTTATATGGTTTGCCTATGTCTGAATTGTAATTTGTTTGACTTCGAAACTTGATTAAGTAAAAAATATTCAATAAAACACTATGAAAGCAATTGGAAGCACTAGATATTGTTTACAAATCTAAATTCAAAAAAATTAGAATTTTATCCTTCGTGGAAAAAAGGTTGTGTTATACGGTGAGCGTCACTTCTTAAAAATGGTGTTTACTGAAAAAAACTAGTTTTTGAAGGAGATGGAAAAAAAAATGCAATCTGATTCCAAAAAAATTGAAAAAAATATATTTAGAATCTACAGACAAAATGTCACAAATCACTAGTTTGTATCATCTTCAAATTCCTCATGGTTTAGCCGCTATAGGTGCCTAAAAGTGAAGATTTAGTTAGAAAAAATCAATTCAATGTCCAGTTTGGCCAAAAATTGTAAACTGGTATTGTGAGATCACCCATTTCAAGGGTTTCGACAACTAAAACAACTGGAACGAGAAATATACAAGGCATAAAATTTATTTGAAAATGGAAATAGGCTTATAAAACCACCTTTTATCCATGGTTAAAAGTGTTTACATTATGTTTTTTTGTATGGGAACGAGATTGTGTAATGCCTTGCCAAGGAACCCACATGACAAAAGCTTAAATACATGGGGTAATTTTTTGTTTGAAGTACAAGCTATAAACACTTATGTACATAGAGACTATTTGGCACAATAGTTTACAGGTAAAAGCACAAAGTTGTGTCACACTTTCGACCAAATAAATAGCTCCGAGCGAAACATTTTCAACCAAATAGGTTTTGACTGAAACCACGTGGCATATACGTGGCACACAGGGTTTCAGTCAATATGTTTTGGTCGAATCTAAAAAAATGATTTTTTCTCTTTGCTGCTTTGAAATTGGCATCCTAGTTGGTAGCCAACTCACCTTTTTTCAGAATTTTCTCAAACATTCAACTTTGGCAGAGTATTTCTCCAATCAGAATGATTTTTCTACAAAAAAGAAAAATACCCTTTTGTAGAGCTCGGAGTGGTGAATCCAAATATATATATTTTTAATATTTTGATTAGTTTTAATATATTTTATTTTTAAAATAATGCAAGTAGGTTGTTAAAGTTAAAAAAGAGGTTGATTAGAATTTAAAAAAAAATAGTAAAACATATAATTTTTTTTTAAAAAAAATACGAGGCACAAGAGGAGAGAGTCTTCTTCAAAAGGGTATAATTTGTATTTTGAAAATGATTAAAAAAATAGACAATAGTTAATGGCTCGTGAAAACTGTCAAATTCTAACAAGTTTGACTTTAAAACATTATTACGAAAAAAATATATATCAAAATTTGTTTTATTTTCTATGCACAAGATATTGAAGTTACATATTTGGAGGAAAAAAATTAGGGAGAAGTAAAGTTTTTTTCAATTTATTTCTTGACAGCCTGTGAAGTCACTTTTTTTAAAAAAATTCAGCATTCCAAAATCTGTTCTTAAATTAATAATAAAAAAGAAAACAATTTTTTAAAATATATGAAAAATTACAAGAATAAACTTCATCAAAAGTTATGCATTTCATTAGTTTACATCATTTTGAAATTCAAAATATTAAGATCACTTTTATGTGGTGGAAGTTCAATTTTTTTTTTGCTATTAGTCAATTCATTTATAAAAGTGTGACACAAGATTGTGCTTTTACCCTTACATATAATGTTTTGTCACATTGTGACCTTGCACAAGGACTTACATCTTCCTTAACCTATTAGGAATGTGAGGTACCCTTTTAGGACTAGCCACAAAGGGTTCCAACCTTCTCTAGCCTTCACGAGACTAGGAGAACAATCTCCCAAACTCAAAGTTTGACAACTGGGTCATTTTGAAGATTTGCATGCAAAACAATGCCAAAGATGACATAAGTCCTCGATGATGACACTTGAGAACTAGATCAAAGTACTAATAGGACCCCCATACTGTTGGGATTAAGGTGTCTCAACCTTAGAGTCCTGACATGTTTAATTTAATGTATTATTGGATTTATTTATATTATTTAATTACCTATATTGTCATGTTATAAATTGGGACTCACTGGCTAGGTGGCATCACCATTGGAGGTGACTAGATGACACATTATCATCCCAAGTGGAGACATGCATCCAAATTTAGAATCTTTGACTTATGATAGATTCTATGATGCGTCATAAGACATCTTTGTGCATGGAGAAAGTTTGTGCCCAAGTTGGGTTAGACAAGCCATAAGAGAATTAGATATTTTGGTTAGTTATGATGGATTCTATGATGGATCTTATATCAGATTTTATGGTCGATTTATGATGGATTTTATGATAGTTGTAAGACATATTTCATAGGCCTTTATTAGAATATTTTGGGCACCCAAGCTTGAGGAGAGAATATTGCAGGTTATGATGATTGTAAGAGGTGTAAGGGAATATTGTATGTGTCCAAATGCATTTCTATGGTGTGGGATATTGTGCTATGTGGATTTGGATGCCCATCCTCTTATAGATGCTTCTTCTAGCTTGTATCTCTCTATATATTATATGTCTTACATTGTAGAATGCATAGTTTGTTTGTAGGTAATGAAGTGTTGTCAGATTCACTCCATAACAAGTGTTTGTTTCGAAGCACTTGTTGAAGAAGCTTTGTACTTAGGGCTGCATTGTAATCCGTATTTTAGATAATATAGTAGTATTGTGTTTTTGGAGGGTGGGGGTTTTTTTACTCAAAAGGGTTTTCCCCACATATATCTGGTGTCATTGTTTTTTTTGTTTTTTTTTTCAAAAATTTAAAAGGGGTATAATTTTAACTAGAAAGTAGTAAAGGCATCCTAGCATTTGTTCACATGCATGATACAAATGTGATTGGAATAAATTTTCAAAAAAATCAACTCAAACGTATAGGTAATAAGACATAAAAGATGAATGTCACCAATACAACTCAAAGATTGTGATATTAGCAACAGATTGATAGACTATTTAGACTTTAACTTCACTCCTTCTTGAAGAAAACGAATGTAACACAATAGAATACAACATCCACAAAGAGAAGTAATATTCTGGTATTTATCAAAGCTCAAAGACTTATTCATATTTAAACACTAAGCATCACACCCAAATTTTATATGCACACATAGAATGAAATACTTCATAAATGAGCAAAATTGCAAATAATCATTCTTTGATCATTTCTCACTCTTACATCGAAGTTTAACAGGGATAAAAAATTTAGACCCTTCCAATGTCCTTGAATTATAGATTTAAACATTACAAAACATAACTTCCCCATAATCTTGAAAAATGATTCTTTTAAAGAACCACAAAAAATAATAGTTGTTACAATATAACTTCATAAATAAAATGTGATCATTGTTGAAGTGGTTGAGTAGGTAGGTCCATGGGTGCTCCATCTTTTGCTAGCACTTGCTAATTAGACTCTACGCATGCTTTGTAATCCTTTAGTTCTTGTGTGACAGTTGGGATATTGACATGCTAGGGAATTGTAATATTTTTTGTCCTCGGCTTCCATAGAGCTTTGTTGTTGCAAATCACTAGTAGAATTTGGCAAATAAATGACTACGTGACTAAAAAATTTAGTCATGTGACTAACACTAGTAGAATTTAACAAATAAATGACTAATTTAGTCATTTATAAGTGACAAATTTGGTCATCGGGTAAAACCACAACTAAATGACTAATATTAGACAAATAAAAATGACTAAATAAATGTGCTCATTAATTATTAAAATCTTGGCCATAATTGTCATTTTAATAAACATACTCTAAAACCTTCGTCAAGACCTTATTTTCAATCTAGCCTGCCATAATTAATAATAAAATATTACAAATAAAATTACTAATTAATATTTTTTGTGGATAAATTTTTTGTTTTGTGGTGTCATCATTATATGAACACCAAAGTTTCTTCTAAATTGAATACCCAACTCCTCAAAGGGCCCAACTATGTAGTCTGGAAGAAAAATATGCATACAATTCTCAAATATATACTAAGCTACTTATAAGTTTACATACTCTACATTTACTGGAGGAAAATAATGATATTACAAATAGTTTACAAGTATTATTATATAAATTAGTTAAATTATAATAGAAGAGATAAAGATGGAGATACAAAAAATAAAGAGATAGAGACAAAGAAATATAGAGGTATAGAGATAAAGAGGAATAGAGAGAAAGATGGAGAGAAAGATTGAAAGAGAAAGGAACAGAAAAAAGAGAGATAATACAAGAGAGAAATATAAGAGATAGAAAGGGAAAGAGAGATAGATAAAAGAAAATTAAACTAACTTTTGATTACTTGTTTCATGACAAAAATCGAAGAATGGTATGTGTCCTTGGGGAGTTATGATCAAGGTAGCACAACGTTTGATATAGACAAACAAACTTATAGATACAAATTGGATCTTCTAGTCCATTTATATTCTACCTAACTTAATACTTATTGGAAAAGGAGTTATCCATAATTTGTAAATTTAAATTAATTTTTTAAAATATAAATTTGTAATATTTAATAGTCTATGTCATACAAATATGTTGTATAATTTGAATAAGTATGTTTAATTATGAATGCCAATTTTTTTAAAATGATTTTTTACCCATATTACAATATATTTCTTACATAAAATCATTTTCAAGAATACACTTCCAAAAATAAAAATCATCTCCTTTAAAATATCTAATGTGAGTTGAATGACTAAAATGAATTAAATGTAGGTGACATTTTTAATATAAAATTTGAGTATGTAAATGAACTAAAATTAGATAGCAGAGACTAAAATTATACATGTGTTAATAGAAGTGAGTTAGTTTTGGTTGTGTACCTTTAAATAGGGGACAAGTGAATTTTATCTATTACTTTTACAAGTCTGGGTTTTGGCACTAGCCTCACTACTAACCTTGCTTCAAATTTGTTCACAAGTCTTGGTATTGGCTTTACAAACATTGTAAGCTTTCTTTGATCTAGCGAGGCTTTTGCATTGGAGTTTTTGAAGTAAGTGGTTTTTGCACACTTGTAGGACGTGGCATTATTCACTTTTGAAGCTCATCATTTCTAACTTCGCTAGAAATTATTGAAGGAGCCTTTTTCTTATTACTCTGCACACCATTTGTCATTACTGCATTGTCCATATGTGTTGCAAAGAACCAAATAATAGGCCTATCAAATCCAGATCATATCTTACTCATTTCCTTTCTTGGATCAGATAATTGTATTGACTTTGCACTTGGTGTTTTTGTTTGTGTTCCCACCTTCGAAGACAGTTGTCTAGGTGGCTTTACTGCACCTTTAACACTCATCATAGAGTGCATTTGCTTTTTGAATATTGTGGGTTTCTTCAATGATCTAGAATGTTTCAAAATTTTCTACTTTTTTTGGTCCTTATTTGTACTAAGAAAAGAAAATATCCTTTCAAACATTTATACAAACTTGCAAAAACAAAAATTGAAATCTTCACAATACATTGAGACCTTTTTCACATATACAATATCATTTGATAAAGACCCTACCATTTGATGAATGCAAAAAATAGACCCAAATTTTCTCTTAATGACCTTCCACACCTCTTCGGCGTACCCATTGCACACTGTTGACGCCAAAAATTGACGAGGTACAATGTCTATTGGGAAACTCAGTTTAAGGGGGACCTTTTGTGCTAAACTGAGTGACCTCCGGATTTTTAAAGAAGTCGACTTCTTCTATAATGGGTTTTGGAAAGGGAAAAAGAAACAGATATAATGAAGCAAAGTCTAATCTAAGGCGATGCGCCAAAATCTACTGATGAGCACAATAAATCATAGATTTAGGGGCTTGAATGATGTTGTTGCGTTCCAAAACGTCAGAGACATAAAACTATAGCATAGACAATTCATTTATTGACATAAAATAATATTGCATACATCCTCACTACTAAGAAGAGTCATTAGACATGATTTAGGTAGGCAAGCTTGTATTCAACATATATAGTTCTTCAAATGAAATGTTTAAGACAGTATAAAGCACAGTTTACAATTTAATCAAAGCATGAAAAACAGAAAGACCGAACAATTGACATAGTCTGAAAGTTTCTTGCAAATACAATAGTAAAAGAGGCCTAGTGTCTTTTGCTAAAACCAACGTATTTTTCTCAAAAATTTTGGACCCCCTTTCATCGACAGAGAGAGTATATATAGCAGGAAAATAAACCTCCCACCGCTTTGGAGAACTACAACAGAAAAGATCCCGCAATCCCTTGCAATGATGCACAGATGAAGGTTTTGAGCCGTTCCTAGCGACGACAGGCTAGAAAACAACAGCCGGGGCCATCAAGTGCGGGTGCATCGTCGTAATAATGGCATGATGGTGCGGCGGACTCGAAAGCGACAATGTCATCCGCACTTTACCGGAAGCGGCGCAATGATGACTTTAATGTAATATCTCCCTCGGCCAGCCCCGCGCTTCAGAATCGATTTGTAAAACGCATGCGTTTTCGTTGCCCACGAAACTTTCTCACAATATTGCAATTGTGAAAGATGCAACATATGTCCAATATTGAGGAGATCCTTATCGCGGCGGAGGGAAAGTTCAATCAGCTCGTCGTAAAGGACGCATGGCAGCATTTCGCTGCCCGCGGTTGTTTATTTCATCCCCGTATGAAAAACTTGCGATCCGCCGCCACGTAGCATGTTGTAGGACCCTCTGACACTTTTTAGAAATGACGGCCCCGTGGAAGCATTTCGCAACCCGAAGAGACTTTAAGGAAATAAGCAATAAAACCTCTCGCTAGTGTGACACGTGGATGCCCAGCGCAACTCCTCAGGACCGAAAGGGAAGCTGTTACCCTAAGCCGCGAAGAGTATGTATGCAAAGTGGTAGATAAAAACTTGATGGAAAGCCGAATAAACTCAGTGATGCACAGGCCGACACATACACAATACAAAAAGAAACTCGAAGGGAGCTCCTCAAATATTTATTTTAACAGCTTTTGGCGACTATCAGGGGCATTTCAAATAAGGAACGGAGAACCCAAAAAATCTCTCTGGTGTTGCAGATCAGAGCTTTATGCATAGGGCTAATAGAGTTAGAATTTGGAAAGAGCCGCCTGTAAGGGCGACCATTCATTTTCGGATGGCTTTGCTATGCTGCACAAATTTTCTTGTGCTCCGCGTAGATCAATAGCTTCCTTATGAGGCAGCACATCGGGTAGACCGGCGCCTGCTTGTATATGGAAAAGCAGCTGTGAGAGCGGATGGATAACTGCCTCAATGTCGGCTGTCGTTGGGGAGCTGTTGAACTCCCTGAAAGCCTCTGGGTCATTTTCCTTCTGCTCAATAACCTCAACAATCTATGTAGTTGTGGAAATAGAGCCATCCTCGAGGAACGGGGACGACAACCCCATCTTACCTAATTCGGAGAAACTTCCCCGTATGCCATCTAGTGCCTTACTTAGAAAAGTCGCGGCCGCCTTAGTGCACTAGAAAGCGGAATGACAATGAATGAATTTATTTGTTGTTTGAGCAGCAACGTTCCGATCTTCAATACTCGCTCCAGCAAGGATTTCATCTGAGACGGAGTATAGCTTGTTGAGCAAGTCTTTTGCCTCGGGTTGCTACCACAATAATGGGTTACACTTTTTGGAACATCTTGATTTTTGCCTAAAATAACATATTTTTAGAAAATACAATGATTTATGACTTTAAAGGTTCCATTTAAATTATTTTAATAAAGAGGGATTGATCAAACCCCCTTAGATCAAACCCCCTTGGATAGAACCTTGTTAGATTTAAACCATACCTATATTCGAGTCTCCTCTACACCTATCAAAATGCTGATAAAAAACCACTTTTGATTTACCTTTTGAGTGATCAAATGAATTCATTTAAAATTTATACTTTGTAAGCCTGTAGCCCTTATTATAAGCTTCCTAAAAAGTATAATTTTAAATATGTTTAATTTGATTATTATATTTATTTCTTATTTCTTGTGAATTTAGGATTTTCAATGAACATCAAGTTTTTTATTTCACACATACGAAAAAATAGAAAAATAGAGATTTTTTTTAAAAAAAAATACATGTGCCCTAGGTATTGATGTCCTTATTCCAACAAATGAATACAAAAAAAGTTATGCATGTCGAAGTACACCTCTATCCAAATTATAATTACGCTGACTTGAAAAATTAATTAAAAAAAAAATGTAAAAAAAAATTATGAAAAAATATCCATCCCCTAGATATTGGTGTGAAAAAATTGCATTTTAAAAATTAGAATTGTATCCTATCTATAAAAAAAGTCATGTGCGCCAAAATGAACATCACTTTTTAAAAATAAGTTATTAAAAATTACATAAAATAAGTTATTAAA
>VDFB02353493.1:336969614-337149947 GCA_007258455.2 Sequoia sempervirens
GATGGAGTCATCAAGGGCTTAATATAACATTGAAAAGTCATCACTACTAAAGTGCTTGAGGGTTAAGTTAACTTCGCTTCATTTTTGTATCTAATTTGTTATTTTAACACTTATTTTTTGTAATGTGTAAATATTTTTTAATTCTCTGTATTTTCCATATCGTTTGATGGATTCTTCTAATTCTTTCTCTTGGGAATATTTAAATAAATACATCATGGACTATAAGATATTCTCTTGTTTCATTGATGTGTATCCCTATGTCTTGGATGATATAACCTTCATCTAATACATAGATACATTTACATATTCCACACATGAGATCATTGATTGTCTCTCTGATTTATCTACCTTTGTATCTGTCTTTCCTTCTATATGATAAGAATACAATAAATTTATCTCCATGAACTGTCAAGATAGTGCATTGTATGAGAGATATGATGGTGATAGTCATTCTATTATCTTTCATTCTCCTTCTCGTCCTATTGAAAATTATTCTTCTACTACATCTTCCATATTCCATGGTTGTACCATGTATCTTCCTATTTCTCTCCTTCCTTTGGTTGCGTGCTCAAATTATTTAGACATTTCAAAGGATGTGGAGACCTCTTTCTCTTCCCTCATCACCTATGAAGATTCTATTCTTACAGTTGATAATACTCCACCACATGGTTCTCAAACTTCTATTGATAACCTTTCTTTTAGTGTCTTTCATAACTTTTTTGAGTAATGATGAGGCTCATGCTTCTATTAATATTTTCTCTTGGTAGGATGGATTATTTTCTTGTTCATACCCTCTTCTCTACTTAGATAATAAACTTCCTCTTATATATAATGTTGATCATGCTAGCACCATTCATTGTTTCCTTAATGTAACATTGGTCAAAACTCCTCCTTCTATAGATATTGAGCATCATTCACATGATAATTTATCTAATAGTTCCTCTTTTAGATTGGAGCCATATCTTCTAGGACCTTGACCCTTACCATTATATATATCCACCTTCTTTCCCTAATATCACTTCTATATTACTTTCTCTTTTGGAGGCATCTTTGTCTATATCTTGTAAGCTACCTTTTGTTGCTCCTTCTACATCAACATGACTATGCTCTACTTTCTCTCCTAAGATTCTAGCATACCTCTCTCATTTTGGTATGGTATCTCTTTCCTTTAATAAATACAAGTTCCATAGTTATTTACTACACCACGTGAAACACTTCTCCATCCTATGCTTGACTCATACATCTCTTAGAAAAATTATTTCCTAACACATTGAGAGATATTGTCTTAAACTAGTTCAATAGCTTACCTATTGGCTCATTGTACTCCTCTAATGTGGATTCTACATTTATCTCTCATTTTCAATATAACATGGATCCTAGAATATCTCTTGCACACTTGAAACAATGCAAACAAGATGTTAATGAGAGTGTTTAGTGTTTCACTTCTCATTTATTTTCCTTGCTTGTTTGATGGAATTGTTTGAGTAGTTTTTCTATTTTTGTGACTTAGATCTTCATTCCATTGAGGTTGAACACATCCTCCTAAACCATTTCCTCACCTTAAACCTAAACCTCATATGCCTACACCCATAGATCCCCCTTGTGATTCTTCTCTACCCACCCAATTTTCTTCCTATCCATCCAAACCTGAACCTAGATTCTATACACCTCTTATTGAATCTCTTGAGCATATCTTATCAATTCTTCTAGAATCCAATTAATAACCATTCAACCCATCAAATTCAATCCTCCTAAGTATGGTCCCTTATCCCGGGTAAACCCACAATAGTGGGTTACAATTTTTCGAACGAAGAATAATTAGAAATTCTCATCAAAAAAATTAAAATGGTTTACCCCTTCTAATGAAGGGGGTTCGAATGAACCACCCCCCTTCTAATGAACCCCCTTTTGCACCATATAAGGGGGGTTTGAATGAACCCCCTCTTTTCACCTTCCCCTCCACCATTTCAAAATTTATGCATTTGCACTATCGAAGCTTGGGAGGAGGTGCAAAATGGAGTCAACTTGGTAAAACCAAGTTGGATGATTGTGAGTGATGAAGCGTTAGCTTTCCAACAACTATAAATTTCCAATATATTTTGTTTTATTTTATATTTTATATTTTAGTTTCGTACGCCGGTTTTCACCGAACGTTAAGTTCGATGAAAAATCATCGTGGAAAAATAGTAAATTTGAGTAATTTTTTTTTGAAAAATATATATCCAATAGGTATTGATGTCATCATTCTAACAAAAAAAGAAAATTTGAATTTCAATACATACCAAAAAAGTTATGCGAGTCGAAGTGCACCTATGTCTAAATTATAAATGTTTTGACTTCAAAACTTAATTAAAAGAAAAATATTCAACAAAATGCTATGAAACAAAATGAAAGCCCTAGATACTTGTGTTACCAACCTAAATTCAAAAGAATTAGAGTTTTATCTTTTGTAGAAACAAAGTTATGTGAGCTGAAGTACACACCACTTTTTAAAAATGTTTTTTACTATTAAAAACTAGTTATCAAGGGAGACGCAAAAAAATTACAATTTAATTTCAATTTTTTTTTAAAAAAATACATTTAAAATCTACAGGCAAAATCTCACAAATCACTAGTTTACATAATTTTCAAATTCCTAATAGTTTACCTACTATAAGTGTCAGAAAGTGAAGTTTTCTCTGAAAATGTTGATTTCAATGTCAAGTTTGGCCAAAAAGTGTAACCCATTATTGTGGGATGACCCTCCCTTATTTCATGTGCATACCATAGGATATTTGGTCACTCTACCAATTCTTTGCGATCTAAAATCTAGACTTCAAGATCTTGATGAGGATTCTATCACTCTCTCTTGTGATACACCTCTCCCATATTCTCTTTATTGTAATACTCTATTGGTAGATGAGGCTAAGTACACTACCACTTCGGAGGCCTATCCTATGCCCTTCATGTTCCCTATTCCTATCATAGTTGATACACTTCTCCTTGCGATGAAATTTTATTTCAATTAGTTACTAACATTCCTCCTATCACATATATTTGTTCATATTACATCTATACCTTAAAAGATCTATTTTCTTAATTTTCTTGGTGAGGTGGACTTGGCAAAGTCATCCAATCAGTTTACCTTCATCATTGGTTGATTCCACTCTCACTTTTTTGTGTTGGTACATATTGTGTGGCACATATATTAGCTTTTTTCTTTACTTGTTGTCATCCCCCAGCAATACGATTCAAGTGAAACCACCTTCTCTTTTCTTGGGTAACAACACAACCTTCTTCATCTTTTTTTTCTTCACCCATATTCCAAGGGTCATGGATAGCTTATTATGGAGGGAAACACCCTACATGCATCCTTCCTAAGGACCTTTTCCTTTCTCTATATCATTTCATCTACCTTAAAATAAATTGCATGCAATTCTTCTACATAATTATTTTAAGGGGAGCATATACATATACCATTTTCACATTTTAACATGTTTTCCTAGCATTTACAATTTTGTCTCAAGTACAGAGTGCACTTGGATATGGGCACCTTTATTTAGATCACCTATTAACAATGCATACAAGCCCAAGTGATCCTACATTTTATCAGACATATGGATCACCTAGCAATAAACCACACTAGTACAAGTGATTCATCTTACCAAGTGGTTCTCATGATTTGTAGCAACAAAGCGAGCTAGTTCTTGAATCATGTTCTCTTCTCATGACTCCTAGTTAAAAAATCAAGCTAGATCTTGATTCATGTCATTCTACTTAATAATTACTTTTCTTTTCATTCTCTCCTCATAACTCTTAATAATAGAATAAGCTAGAGCCTGAGTCGTCAATCTCTTTTGTATTGATTGTTTCCCTTTCTATTTGTATGCATCAATGTATTCTCTCTCTAAAGCAATCAATTAACTCATTGCATTCTTCTCATTGTATAAGGTTCTCTATTTGTCATTTTGTTGGATTTCATTACATTTTGAGGATGATGCAAAGTATTAAGACAACTTTCACATCTAGGCCTCTTTCATGTTGACCCAAATTTTATTTTATTATTTTTAACTACCCTTTTCTATTATACATGCTTTCTTCATGTATTATTTACTTCTTTTGTACATTATGATCTTGCAATATTTTGATTCCTAATATTATGGTTTTGTAGGTTCTCAGTTTAGAAGCATAGTTATTCTAGTTAAAGAGTTATTTTGCATCATCTATATTATCCTTTTGGAGTATCCTTTTGTTGACATTTACTTTTAGTTGTTTCATATTTATACTTTAGCATAGCTTATCACGTAATGTCATCAACCCATTAAAGTGGTGGAAAAATGTAATGTTAAAAATTACATACTCTTGTAAATTCACATTATGTTTTGAATTTGTTTGACAATTTCTTTAATATATTTTAGGGATCATCTTAGCCTCAGCCTTCACCCTTTTCCTTCACTATATTTCCAAATTTATTTAGCACATTCTTATTATTTTCATTGACTTGAGATCACATGTTAAATTTGAGTGATTTCTCAAAGACAACCATGCAATGTGCTAGCATCCCAAGAGTTCCCAAAAATTTAAACATTGATTTCCAACCAACTACCTATTGTTACTTGTTATAAGGCCCATATGTTTGAAAAATACCCTCTACATTTAAATTTGACCTTAAGATTTCAAGGAACCCTTTTGAAATCATTTTTTTTTATTTTGTTTCATCTCCATTAACAACACATGAAAATCCTACTCTTCATTGCCTTGGTTATAATTGATTAGATCTCTATGGTTGAATCTTGTTGAAGTTACATGCTACTAGATTTTTGTTGACGACTCCTTGGGCTCCCTTCTCTCTTCTACATCATATTGATAATATTATTTAATAATTTTCTATTCTTATTTGAATAATGTTGCAATAATCTTTTTATCACATTTGTTTCCACATTTCTATTAGTAAATCTATTATTGGCCATCACCACCCTATAATCAAACCTATAGGGTATTATTCCTTGTAGACTAAAGGTTAATACTTATATATATTTACTTTATTGTCATTGGCCTTAGTCTTAGATGGTTTTAGGATAAGAGCACACTCTCTTCAATTTTTTTCTAAATTTAACTACCCATGGAGGTTGGAAGACCAAACCATGGGCTTGACCATTCTTAGTAAGCTCTCATATAGTCCCAACCATTTTTCTTGTCCTAGCTAAAATTTTATCAAGGATCAACTTGCATGGTAGTTTTCATCCATTCTCTTTCTCCCTTTTAATTTCTATTTTTATTTTAAAATACATCAATTATATTATTCTTCTTCAAATTTATATCATCTAGTATCTCCTAGTTTGTTATCTTTACTTTTATTATTTCCTATTGTGTAGGTGAGTTCAAAATCTAAAGAACAATTGAATATTGTAACTTTTTGTGGATGGTAGTGTCAGACTTGGACAACAATACATAAAAAAGATTACAACCTATCATGCAAATGTTCACATGTTGTAATAGGGATAGTGAGCTCCACCCTCTAGTGTTAGGTTCCTTTCTTTCTATTGTTTCCATTTATATAACCAATTGTTTATTTCAATAATGTTGGAAATTAATGAATACTACCCAAAATGATCAATCCATTTGCTACATAGCCCCATTAGAGAAAAGTATGCATGCAACCTTACAAAATAACCATAATGGAAGATCAAATAGACAAGCCACAAGATAACACAAGATATATCTTGGGAAAACTCATATAGAGGGGAAAAAAAACCCAACCTCCAAAAACATCCACACTTTGTATTATTTAGCAATAAATCATTACAGTGCACTTACAAAGTTTTCATAAAAACTCTCTATGTTTCCAAGCATGTAACCACAAATCCCATGCGATGCTTTATATATGCACTCTCAAGAGAAACTTGATACAATAACAACCCAATCACCCAGCCAACCTTAACCACTAAACATGTGCTTTTTTTTATAGATTTAAGCTCATACAAATACAACCAAATGGTAAGATTAAACTATGTGCCTCAAAACCATGAGTACACAAAATCATTGACCCTTCATTTACTTTTGATACTATGTTTTCACAATATTAAATATTTTTCTCAAAATAATAATTAATTATTTTATCTTCCACACAAAATAAATAACCGTGTTACACACAACTTTACAAATAGACAAAAATAAAAATTTAATGTGGCTAAACACATCACTTAGATACATCACAATTAAATATTTATTTTACATAACTGAAATATTTCATTCTTGTGCAAGTTGTACAACACCCTTTTATTAACAATAATTTTATTTTCTATTATTTGTAAATTATTTTTACTTCTCTCATGTTTTCATTTAATGTAGACTAAAAGTTAATAGAAGATTATTTTCTTCATTACAAATTTGATTGTGTTTTCAGTCAATGTGTGAGGATGTTAGAAATGATCTACCTTTATTAAGTTGTCCTCAAAGGGTGTGTTCTATTATTTTTGTTTTCCAAGGCATCCTATCAATAAAAGACCTTAGGAAGGAAGTGCATCTAGTGAGAATGTTTTTCCCACCACTGGATCTAGCTTTGATCAAATAAGGGTCTAATAATAGTATTCCAAATGACTTGGAGGAGATGGGAGATATTTAGCTTAAATGTGAGTGAGCAAGAAAGAGCAAGATGATGGGTCAATTGGCATATGAAGCTTGTAGGAAGATGATAAAAGAAGGGTAGAAAAATAGTATCATTGAACAAAGTATTGATTAATTTAAAGGTTATGAGACTTGTAATAATGATCAAGGGGAAGTTAAATTTACAAAGGGAACCTAAACTATTTTGGATTTATTACATCATTAAATAGACATCTAGGTTAGTATAGATTAAATAATAATAAATAAATTAGCATGTGAATGTTAATTTATAAATAATTGTTTTGATTATAAGGGGAAAATAGGTTTTGAAGGGACTCGAAACCCTTTACAAGAAAAGATACAAAGTGCTGCTAAAAAGGATTTTCAGAAAGTTACCAGCAACAACCCATCAACCAAAAAACAAAACAAAATGGGTGCTAGACTAAAGATAAGACAATAAACTACCAACAACACCTAGCAACATCAAAACAACAAAACAATAGGAAAAAAACCTAAACCCAGCAGGAAACAGATAGCAACTAAGAAGAAGACCAGACACTAATTTAAACTACTCAAGGTGTTGGCCACCTCAAGTTGTTGGCTTTTATGCCTCTCAATCATATCCAACAACTCCTTCTCAGCATCGAAGGATCTCTTCCAATCAGCCGACCCTTTAACAACAGGTCCTTTGTCATCATCCTTAGCATTTTTTTTACCTTTTCCTTTAACTGAGTGCTCCTTCTCTATAAGCTCAAAGAAATAAACCTAATCCTCACCAAGTCACTTATCTTTCTAAAAAGGACTTCCAAGGAGTCTGCGTTGTTCTTCACGGAGATATGACATGCCTACAAAAGCTTTTTGATATCCACATTCGTTCCCAGAATCTTGGCTTCTAGAGTAGCCAACCTATCTTCACATAGAGATTTGAAATAATGGTAGGAACCTTCAAGGTCCACAATTAGACTATCAACAAAAATGTCAGGCACCAAGCCCTTCAGAACATTCTATAGATTCTCCTTCAAACCTCTAATTTTGATATTAATCTTATTGAACTCTTGAAGAGTCCACTTAGCTAACTTAAAAGTTACAATAGCTCCATCCCTAGCCATTTCCAACAATTCAAACATGGAGGTAGAGTTATCATCGAGGTAAGAAAAGTCCTCGAAGAGAGGATTTACCTTTAAAGGCTCCTATTTAGCTTTTCTCTTCTCTGCATCCTCCTCATCAAGATCCCTTATTTCTTTGTCTTGCTCCACATTGGGAAAATCTTGCATTGGGGAGTCCTCAATGGCCACCGTCTTTTCACCAGAATCTTTGCCAACACTAGACACATTGGGGTTCTTCGCTAGCCCATCTGAGGCCTTGTTCTTCAGGTTGGCAATATACTTCGATGACCTCTGCAACTTGTCATCCAATCCCAAAACATTTTCCTGTGACCCCACCTCAAGGCCACCACCAACAACATTCTGACCAATAGCCACCTCCGTGGTCTTGGGAAAGGAATCATCCAAGCCCACTTTTGTATCCTCGCTTTCAAAAAGGGAAAGCCACTTAGGTGCCCTATTACTCTTAGAACCACCTAGCTTCCTCCTCTTCGAAGACATAGTCGCAATGGCTGGAGACACATCCTCCTCCTCTTCATTCCATTCTTCCTCCTCGTCCAAAGAAGAATCCAAGCCCGACGACCTAGATACATCACTCAAAGTCTTCTCCTTACCCTTAATGTCCGGAGCAGGGATAAGAGAATTAACATGCTCCATAATTAATAATATAAGACCTTCATGGAGAATTTGAGCCCTCCTATTCTTCAAATGAGCGTACATAGAGACCTCCAAAGATGATAACAGGAAAAAAGGAAAAGAAATGAACATACCATGTCTAAAATGGTTGAGGAGAGTGAAGTGGTGACCAAGAATCGTCGTAAACCTCCCCTCCAAAGTCACATAGCGCATAAGCACCTTAGCAACACTCGCCCAAATTTTCTTGAGGGATTTCCTCTCATAACCCCAACTTTCCAATTTAACTAATTTATTTTGCTCATCAACTTTGAAAAATTGGTCCATCGCTTCCTCGTTACTCTTTTTATCCTTGAATAACTTGTAGCCAACCATCAGCATACTAGTAACAGCAGCAACCAATTCCTCATTCACCTCCACTTCCAGGGCATTGATCTTAAGCTTGCGGTTCTGCTAGAATGACACAAATTGTGCCGAGGCATTAGGGTCATGCATGTGCAACTTCTCTAAGAACATAATGAAATTACCATGATGCAGTATTCCAAAGTTTCCTTTTTCCTGATGCCCCCACAAGAATGCAGTTCAATTATGCTATCATCACCCATGTCGAACAACACTAAAACAAGCAAACCTTTGCAAAAAACACTCAACTAGAAGCCAAAGAGAAAGAAAACACCCAGAAAGCATGCAGAATGGAAGAAGGTATTGGAACATAAATGCGGCAATGTCTCAACCCACACCATCATTCCTCAATAAACTCCTAGCTTTCTTGGGAAGGATCAATCCCTCCTCCCACACACGAAAATCATTTAAACTGACAGCCTCGTTGGCAAAAAAAAAAATTGTTATGTAATATTTAATAGATAATAAAATAATAATTAGTTTCTTGGGAGCTATTCACATTGCAATTATAATCATGTGCATTTTGATTTTGGTCTCCACAAAAGAAATAGTTTTGTCATTTATTAGGTAGCGAATAGGCATCTCCATGGTCAAGGTTCAAATCTCATGCAAGGCTTCTTTCATGAAGTGATTGAATGTCTTTGCTAACTGCAATGTGGATATTATGTCAACTTATTTAAGCCTAAATATTAAAGAACGATAGAAGAAATATCGTTGTTCTTAATTTCAATAGCATTTCATGCTTATGTGGAGTTTTGGTGGTGGGTAGTAAATCTTGTTTCTACATGCCTACCTGGAGGTTTAGGTAAGAGCAATGGTATTAAAGTTTATAGGTTGTGGGGTCTAGTTTGAGCATTGTGAAGTTTTTTTGTCAATACATTAAAATAGGGGATTAGTTATGGAGTTCAACAAGCTTGCACATAAATTTTCCTAGCATAGTTGGTTTATGACTTTCAAATGAGTGTTTTCTTTGCAAGTAGTCATTGGAACAAAACTATGCAATTACTTTTTGTAAGTGGAGTTATAAGGTGTGAAAGGGAAAGTTTTTGAATTTAAATAAGCTCTTAGAATATCATTGTAAGGGTGAATTATCAGTCAAATTTGTTACTCATTATTTTCTACATTTAGAAATGGTCATATATAGTGCATTTACTCGTAGGGGCATCCATGTTGTACCTAGAAAATATTTTACAGACTCGCATGAAACATTAAATGGATAGAGTGTAACAAGGTCCAATTGGAGGTTAGAGCAATGATAAGCGGAGGTATTTTATCATCTCGAGCTAGCTTCTCACTCAAAGATGATTCATTACATAAAAAGCACCACTTCATATATGTGTCCCTTCATGGAGCAAGGGGGCTTGGCATTTCATGGAAGTTTTTGTGAGTGCAATTGGTGTATTCACTTTTGGTTGAGGTTGTTTTTTACAACAAAGGAGGGATTGGATCCCATAGCACTAGAGATTCTTGGAGAGTTGCTCTCTCAAGTGCAACAATAGAGGAGGTTTTCTGACACACTCAAAGGTGTGGACTTTTGGAGGAAAGTTGTTCTCTCATTGTGCAAGAAGGGTAGTGACATTTTATGTTCTCTCATGTTGCATAGATGTTTTGTAGGTTCTACAATCAAGAGATCCGCTAATGGAGTCAATTTGGTGTTTCTTGGGTGAGTGATGAGAATTGGTGAATGCACTTCATCAAAATCTCCAAAAGAACTGTTATGTTCAATCATTGCAATGTTTCATTCTTTGTTCAAATTGTTGTAATAAGGGGGGGAATGTTGGATTTATTACATCATTAGATAGGCATATAAGTTAATATAGACTATATAATAATAAATAAACTGACATGTGAATGTTAAATTATAAATAGTTGTTAGATAATAGTTAATAGATAATAAAATAATAATTAGATTCTTGGGAGTTATTCACATTTAAGTTAGTTGGTTTGATACGAGAAACGTAAGGCTATATTAGCCATTGCAAATCAATGTAATATCTATCCTAAATTCAATCAAGATATAAACATATTATTTTGTGTTATTTGTAGTCATGGTTTAGATTTTAGATTGTGTATGCTCTTACCATTTTTTCGACAAACTACAATTAGACTATATAGACCATCAAGGGAAGTGACTACTTTTCTTGCTATGGATGGGGTAAAAAATACATAGAGTGGTATGATTAAGGATCCAAGCAACAAATTTAGATAGGGGCAATTGAGGGGTACTAGTCTACTAGTCTAGCTGTGGTGAAAATGATGTTCCACCATGTTGAAATCACCCCAAATTGCCCAATCAATTATAAGAACATTATTACGCATCCATTTTATAATAGGGCTCCTAGACTCATAAAAACATAAACTGAAACTAATTATATTGAATAGCCATGGATGAGAAGTAAGACCCACACAACAATTTACAAGTTCATAACTAGATGTGAATGAATTTAGAAATCAAATAAGCTAGTTGGGTAGCACAACTCCATCACTCTCATAAAGTGATTAAAGTGCGATAAACAAGTTTCCTTCCCAATTGATTTAAGGGTGAACTCAAGACATTGTCCACATACATTGATTTCTTGTAAACTCAAAACATTTAGATGAAAATTTGATTCTACAATTTGTAATTGATATTTCCTTGAAGTGATTAACACTCACAATCCATGAAAGAACTTACAATTCATTAAGAGTAAGGGGCTAATATCACTAGGAATCCAAAGGAATCAAACACGAGAGAGATAAGTAGGAGTTTATCTAGGATGGTGTCTAAAGGTCTTACGAAGGGAAAAACATATCCTTTATAATGGTTGGAGGATGATGAGGCCCTTGTTTATAGGAAAGCATGCTACTTGGATATTCATGTCATGTGGTTTGTAAATTCTCATGTCTTCTATCAATAAAGATTTTATATTAAGAAAAAAATAGTATTTACACAACTCTAATATCTAATTATGGTGATTTAGTAACTGTTATGTATATTAATGACAAATTATGTGTGTTAAGATTACAATATATTTTTATGAAAGATTAGTTATATCATCAATAAGATCATTTTTATTATTCAATATGAAAACATGAGCTTTAGGCTGAAACCTCTTTAACTAAAAGATATCTATTCAACAAAATGATCAGAAATTTTTCTCTTATACAAGATTACTGGTAAAACACCTTTTGCCTCTTTGCTTAGGTACCACCTATTGTCATACAAAATACAAACGTTGTATGATAAGTGTTGCCCAAATGTCGTTCCTTTGAACAAAATGCAGAACAAATGACAGTAGTTTATAATGAATGAAATAATGAAGGAATTTTAATGACACCCACGAGATCAAGCGATCTAAAGGACCCAGAAGACCAGCACTAACAGCTTCTATTATGAATCTTGACCAAAAAGTTTGCCATCTTGTGAAACCTGGCCTCCTCAATTAGCTCATTCAGATTACCCACTTTCAAATTGTCTTCAAACCAAGCATCGACAGATGGAGCATATTTTTTTATAATTATGCTCGATAAGGAAACTTGTAACAGGAACACCGTTCTGAAAGGTAAAGAGTACGATAAAGATGTTGCTTCCGGCATGATTCTTTATTCTGGTTTTTTCGGTGTTGATCATCGCTACCATCTCGAAAGAATTGTTGTGGTCAGGTTTAATGCCTCTGGTCAGAATCTCCTTCATATATCAATGCGAACCAATACTATTATCCAATGGTTCTGTAGAAAGAAATCACTTAAAGGAAACTCATCCTCTTTTAAAAAAAAAGGAAAAATTCGTGAAACTTTGCAAATCACCTATTTCGTATTTCATTCTATATGGAAAGTGTTGGAATTCATCAAACCGCCTTTGCTTTTTCACCGGTGAATGTAATTTCCGGTTGCTTTTCTCATTTGGTAAAGGTTGCTAAAGCTTTAAAATGGACGAACAAGGATACATTGAGAGAAGAGATGATTATTGGGCATTATTGGTGCCAATAGCTTTGCCAACTTGGATGCGATATAGACACTCCTTTATCTCTGATCGTCAACCTGTTAACGTGTCTGCATCTCTGATCTGCAACCTATTAATTCACTACAAATAAAAAAAACAAAAGGAACAGAGATTTAGGGTAAAACCAGCTCACAACCAGGAGGCTCAGAAATTTTGAAACGTGGGGTGAATGATGCACCACCGAAACAGGATGTAAACTTGACACCGAATACGGTACTTAGTATTGATGGTGTTAGAAATTTGGAGGGAAATAGCAAAATTATTTGTAACTGCTCTGCTTTTTAGTCCTAAAGGGGAACGGGTGTGCTTTACTAGCTGTTTTAGATCTTAAAATGTCGTGTCTTTTTCTTTACTGATGCTTTTTCCCTTACTGCTGCTTTTTTGGTTAGATTGGATGGATCATGGAATTAGAAATTTGTATGTTCCTTTTCTAATATAAACGTAGTCGAATTTTCCCATGTATTTATTGTGTACTGTATGATTTCCCGCTTTATTCCTTTCAGTCTGGTGCGTATGTTTTTTTCTTTGGTGAGTTAGCCGGTTGCAGATCAGAGATAAAGGAGTGTCCGCGTCTGTTTGGATTGGATCCTACTAAAAAGATTTACACCATAGGTTTTAAGTTCACAGTCTGGTTTCTTTTGTGCAAAATTAGAACCTGAAATTTTTCGAATGGTTGCCTGAATAGTACAATTAACCAATAGATTTAATTTTGGTCGTAACTTGTCTAAGCTTTTTGTAATGCCACGGAGACTTTGTAAGGGCCATATATCTCAATGATATTTTTGTTTGAATGGAGCGTAATTAGCTTGATTTGAAGACACTTACATATTCATAATTAGCTTGATTTGGTGTGTGACGGACATATTCATATCCTTTATGAATATAAGTTTGCTGAGTAGGATTGGAGCTCAATTTTTGCTGGGGAAACAACTTGAAGAGAAATATGCCCTCTGATATTTGTGACCTGCTCAACTGTTCAGCATGAAGCTTTGTAAGCTTATGAAGGAAGCTCAGTAATTTTTTTCAGTTACGATTCTTTGGTTCTCGTCGATATAATGCTGCTGATGTTTCTGAGAGAAAAACCCTAAGAGGGCAATGGGTTTGCATATGAAATCGATACATTTTCTTGATTAAACCCCCTTAAAACTGGAAAAATGAAAAAAATGCCCTACCCTATAGAAGCGTGGGTACCAAAGCCAGCCCATGAGCCCGGGGACCAACATGCTCTAAGATCTCGAAGGGTCTAATGAACTGGGAAGAAAGCTTGAACCCATGTACAAGTGCATGTGCCTAATGAAACTACGTGGTCTTCCCAAACGTATTCCTCGTGTACATTATGTGGACGGTCCTTTTACTGTTGCTTCTGAAGATTTCCTGTTGGCATTTAGAAGAGTTATAATATTGCCATTTGTCAAAGCAATGCCCTCGATTGTAAAGATGGCTGAAATTAAATACATTAACCCATGTCACATTTTGTTTGATTGTGGAGTTAGTGAAAATGTTTTGGACAGGAAGTCTCTGTAAATGAATATTTTTTATGATTTACTGTCTTCAATGTATTTCGCGTCGAAGGATCTTGGGGATGCTTTCTGACGTCTAGTTTATGAATGGTTTGGTTAGTTTTATTACTTGTTTTTAAGACTAATAGGTTCAAACTGTTTAGTACCCGATTAGGTATCTTAGAAGATATCAGAGTAGTAGTCAAAACTATGATGGTTTTTGAGGTGTCATGTATCCATTACAGCCAATTTGATAATTGGTTCCAATGGTTGTTTTTTGTTATTGGTTCGTAATATTTAGCACCTTTTCCAGCATACTTGGAACGATGTATTTTTTAGCCAGTTGGAGACCATGATCAAAGTTCCTGTTGCATGATCTCATATATATATATGGACCAGCTGGATAGTTCAGAGTTCTTTCTTTTCCAATGGCGGGTGATGGATATGGCTAAAGTTCATTGCAGGCAATGATGCCATCCATCATAGTTAACATTAATATTGCATGATGTGCCCATCAAGCTTTCCTACCCCACCTTAAATTGAAGCCAAATGGAAATGAATCCGCAAATCCCTACTAGGGGAAACGTACCAGTAGCTGCCAGTAGCTGCCAGGGTTAACTTCGCACATTCGTGTAGAGTGCAAAATAGGTCTGATTTCAAATTTTTTTTGGACTTCTTTGTAAGCGAGTTAGGACCTTAAAAAGAAAAATTTGGCTTCTAGGTATTTAAAACGCGCCTTGCGGAACCCGTAAAGCGAAAGGTGCTCAAAAAGGGTGTTTTTAAACCTCCGTCCCCTACATAAAACCTCCGTCCCCTACATCTTTACCACTTCGCCAGTACCCGTTCATTAAACAACCAATAAAAACCTACAAAAATTTAAGGTATTTCCAATAGTTTTCAATGTGTTTTATTTTTATGAATATATGGATTCTGGACATGATGAAAAACTTACCTCTGTATTCCAATACTCATTATGATTATATGAAAAAAATCGGTGATTCTGTATTGTCTAGACATTTCTAACATTTCACCGACTTCTAACATCCTTCCCTTTTTGAATTGGTATATATTTCTAGGCAACGTTACTTTATTTCAATACACCTTACCAAGGGGATACTTTCCTCTGAATTTTGTTAGATTGGTCTCCTTTCCGATACTTCAGTTAAATTATTTGACTTATTAGAAGACAAAGATCATTTCACAACACCTAATGAACTAAACAAAATTTGTGAATCCATAATTATGGCTTGCGAAAGTTCTGACTCTCTTGTCAGAATTATGCAGTAAAGGGTAACTTTTGTCAGAATTTTGCAGTAAAGGATGACCCTTTTGTCAGAATGATGCAGTAAAGTTCGTGGCAAATGCATTCAATTAATTAACTCCCTTCTTTTGAGCTGTATACTATAGATCTGGAGACGTACAAAGCAGCAGCTGGCAAGAGAAAATCTGAAAGACATTGAAAACTGACGGCTTAATCTGTCTTGGAAAGATGTGTTACATTCTTGGAAAGGTCTCTCGTGTTACATTTTTGGACGCAAAGTTGCAATGTACTTCTCTCTTCAAACAATTATGGTTTACTTCTATGATCTTTTAGATTTGTATTACCAGCAGTTAACACGGTACCTCTCATGCCACAAACTCTTCTTTAATATCAGATTCTACCAGACTCCAGTAATAATACTCTTCTTTCATTGTAATTAGTAGTGCAGCATTGTATAGATGAAAAGATGAAAAAAAATTATAATTATCTTGCTACTTTCAGCATCTAGTTCATTTTTTGGTAATCTATTTTGTATTGCTTTTGATATTTGTACTGATTTACACACACAGAATATACACAATTTATAGCCTGTCTCTTTGAGAAGAAGCATAAAAATGATAATTAGTAAGATTTAATTTTCATGGAATGGCTGCAACGTGGCAGCCCATAGAACGTAATTCCTAGGAAACCAAAGAAAATGTAAAACAAATCACTAAGAACATAGAAGGCAGCAAGAGTGTTATGCAATGAGGCCTTATGTGCTAATACCCATGGCCCTGCCCTCTGAGGTTAGTTTAAGCTCGGAGATTTTGCTATTAGTGAACAAACAAGGGACTTACAGACAAATTAAACGGTCGCTGTCCTATCGGCTGATTGCACTCTAATAATTCTCCAACAGCCACTTTGGAACTGGAAAAGCCACTTCTATGATGGCGCTGTGCAACTTCAAAGCTGTTCTTATAAAGTAAAAGGTAGTGAGAACCATAGTTTGCAAACTCGGACTCGGCGCGGACTTGGAGCCCAAAAATGTGACTTGGACTCGGGACTCGGCACGGACTTGGGAAAAAACTCAGCATAAAAAAACCGTAGCTTTACAAAAAAGACGAGAACAAAATTACAAATTAATGCATTTAGAGAACAAAAGAGCCTAATTTGATTATCAAACACTCATAATTCAAAGATTACACGTCATATGATCATCAAACACTCAATAATTGAAATTTAATCATTCATAGTCATCAAATACTCATAGTTTCAATGTATAACAGCATCATAAGATTATAAATGTTTACATATAATCCTGGCTTCTTTCAACCCAATTCAATTTGCAGACCTGTATTTCACAAACTTGAGTGTTAAAATGAAAGAAAAAGTTAAAAAAAACATGGGTTTTTAACCCTTTTTGACTCCCAACCACGCAGGAGAGTCCTGGGTCGGGACTCGCGAGTCCGACCTCAGGACTTGTCCGAGTCCTGAGGTCGGACTCCCGAGTCCCGACCCAGGACTCTCCTGGACTCGACTCCTGAGTCCGTGGCGAGTCGACTAGGCTGGCCAACAGACTCCCGGTCCGCCGAGTCCGCAAGAGTCCACAAACTATGGTGAGAACCTTTTAGAACCTACCAAGCAGATAAAGTTAAACCCGTCTCTTGTTTTCACACAGGTTTTGGGGCCCTTGAAAGTTCAAACAACAGTATTACCTCTATTGATGGCCAAATTTCTCAAACTTCCTATTAACTGAAAGATTTGGATCTCCAAGGATAATTATCACTAGTTGGTATATTACTAAATCAAAAATGAAGAAAAAGTTTGTCACCAGCATCAGAACCAGTTGTCCTGCTTCTTCCCTATCATATTCAAGCCAGAGATTACAAATCCATGTGACTGGCCTCTGTCTTAAAGACGAAAGCCAATTTCAAGAGCACATAATGCTAGCATGTTCTTGCTCTGTTTCTACCTTCATTGCCATCTTTCTAGTGCAGTTAGACAGCTAGCATCAATGCTGTGAATGTCGTAAACATCTTATTTCATTAGAACAGAGGACAACACCAGTTTACACATCATTAAGTAAAAATAAATGTTTGCAGTTTTCAGTATAAAAAATTGTGTACATGAATGACAAAAGCACCCTAACTCGCAGAAACACCATGTTCACTGGGAAATGCTTGTAAACATAATATAAAAAGATCAAATAGAGATGAAATTAAAATACAACCCCAATTAAAATGTACCGCAGAGATTTATAATGCTATCAAGTATCAACGATATACCTTATTATCACCAAGAAGGTGAATTAGAATTGCTGACAAGAGTTCCTGCTACCATCGTTTACCTCCTATTATTCTTTCCTGTTATCATCAGTTCCATCTTAGATGATTACAGTGTTCATACCAAGAACTATGATCAGCACACTGAACAAAAACTGTAGAAAATATTTCTGCTCATGATTCCACCAATGGTAGAACCTCAATAACATAGAATTCACCTTCAGTTCATTACCAATACCCATCTAAAATGGGGAAAAATACCTCAGCGAAAAAAGGGAAAAGGGTGACTAATAACTCCCAAAATCAAATGCCCTGAAAAACATTAATGGGTAATAAGAATCCTAGCCTTCCTATGAAAAGATTTTTTCTTCAGCCTTGTTTTTGTCATGTCAAGTTTATTTCCTTTATTGGAAAGCTGTTTGACCTCTTTCTGCTTCATCACATTATTCTGGCTTACTTTATGTTGTGTTTTCTTGAGCTGATGCAAGCTTCTGTGATTATATACTGAGAAAGTTTCCAGCATCTCCTCTTTGCTTCCCATGAGGATGTTTGCAGGCTTGGGTTCCTTAACATGGTTGATCTGCCCGGCATCTTCTGGAACAGAGCCTGATTCATTGTTATTATTACTGTTATGCATAAACACAGAACACACAAAATATGCTTGCAGGATAAAGGAATAGCATAACAGGATATCTACATTTTAACTATTAACTCTGTGCATTCACCCAAAATACACTATTTCCTATTACTATTTATACCTCAAACAATAACAGAAGAGAGGCATTAATGTATTACTACTATGAATACTCACAGGGTAAATAGAGTATGGTTATCATATAAAAGAATAGAATAACAGAGAATCTACAGTTTCTGTTATCTCTATAAATTCACCTAGACCACATTTTTCACTACCATTATCCTTGCCCAAACATTTTAGAGTAGAGCTCTATAGGATAAATGCATAGCGCAACACAGAACCTGTACTATTATTACTAATATCAAGGATTAACTCAAAATCATTTTTTTCACCATCAGTATACATGCCCAAAACATTAATAAATCAGTTTTATCGGACAAATGACTGGAAGAAAAAACATTCAGCATTTCAATGCTTACAACGGGCTCACATTTTATAATCACTGTCCATACCCAAAACACAACTCGAGTTTTACGATATACATTCATGGCACGACACAGAACTCATATTTGCATTTCTATCTATATGAATGAACAGACTATCATTAACCCACCCAGTAAATTAACAGTCTTTGAACACAGAACTCATATTTCATTTCTATCTATATGAATGAACAGACTATCATTAACCCACCCAATAAATTAATAGTCTTTGAGGCTTACAGTATAAATGAATGACAAAATACATTGTGATTACCATTATTATTACACACACAACAAAAATCAAAAGGCATTAACGTCATAAGTAAATAATATAATCCACGAAAAACGCTTACCTTCATCTGGACTATAGGAGAAAACGTAAAGAATCACAAGGCATGCTAACAATAGCAGAGGAATGAGGTGCACTGCCTGCTCTGTACTGCAGCCCAACTGGGATTTCTTATCAAATTTCTCTTCTCTCTCCGCTTCGCACCGTTGTCTCTCTTCTGCACGGACTCTTAGACCTAATTTACAGAGTCCAGGCCCAGATCTATACATGGCTAATCAAAATGAACGCTTCGTAAAAGCTACAAGAATGCTTCATAGAAGCCACAAAAAACCGAACATCAAACAATTAAATAGGTCATCAATGCTAAAAACGCTGGAAGTGCGTTTCCATCAATGAAACAAACACTAAATAGGCCTCCAAAAACTGTTCAACTATTTCATGGTAGATGCTATGACAAGACTTGCCCAAGAAGCGAAGTACAATAATGAATGAAACAATCAATGAATGCACCCAATGTAGATCATTTCTGCCCTTGATCTATGCTACTCTAAGCCCACATTGTCAATGTATTATCCTTTAATGCCCAGAATCTAGAAGAACAGGTGCAGGGACCATTAGAGCATACAGAGACCTACCAAATGTGCCCCAATTAAACTTACAATGTACTTCTTCTTCTTTTTTGTTGTGATTTTTCCATAATATTTCCAGCTGGGTGTGACCTTTTCAGTTCAGCTTGCTGGGGTTTTGAGTGTGAGTGACCTCATGTCACATAATGTGCTGCCCACTTGCCTGTGCCTTATCTGCTTAGTGGGCATTTTCTATTTCGACACTTGTGCATGTTCTAAAGCCTTTCTGACAATGTGTTAGAGCTTTCATTATCTGTCCTTACTATCTTAATATCTACTTGTGACGATATAAGTAGACCCGATACTGTTGGCGGGTTTTATCTTTATCGACCTTTATGTTCAAGCTGGCAGAGATCAGTCCCGCCACATATAATGCATGATCTAATCATTTTCTTAATTCAATCACAGGTGGACATGATCGCTATTATATCTTCCTTATCTAAATCCAACCAAAGCAATCGACTCTTATTTGCTTGTCCTTTTTTCCCTACGGTCCACAACTCTGGATAGATCTATGAACCGCTCATGGACCCCAATAAAAGAAGTAGCATGCTGGATGTGTTGTCCGATTCCTAGAGAAAGAATCTTAGCGTTTATGTGATACAGGTATCCTAAGTAGAAAAGAATAAGCCCATTATGCTTTACTTGATTGTAAAGCAATTTACATTCCAGACGGGACTGTTCTCTTATGCGCATCCTAGGTAAGTATGATGGGTTAACTACTTTTCACCTAAATTTGAGGTTAATGTTATTGTAAGAAAACTAGATGGTTCTTTGCTCTTTGAGTCTAAGGGAAGGAACAATCAATGTTTCCATCGTTCCCTATAAAAATGGTATGGAATTTTTTTTTTTTGTTTTTTTTAAATATAAGTTTCATCTTTTACAAGGAAGGAATCTGTGATATTGTTATCAGGATTCAACCATGTAAAATGTGATATTGTTATCAGGATTCAATCGTGTAAGGAAGGAATATGATAGCAATATTGCAATTTGTGGAAAATACCTCCTACTTATCAAGGAAGGAATCTCCTAAAAATGTTCGTGAAATATATTATTTTATTATAAGAGAGTTGAAATCTTCTTAATTCTAAAGTAACAAAATTTTAATGGTGAAAATTGCAAACCTCGTCTATTTTGATAAGATTGTCTTTTATATATTTGATTAATTATGTGAAGGTAATTTTTATTTGAGAAAGGGTGGATGAAATTTCAAATCAATAGTTGGGAAGTTGGATGATCAATAGTGGGATTATTATTTTCTTTAGTTATTTGAAAATCAATTATTCAAATAAATATGCAAGACTATAAATTTAATTTTGGTCATACATGTAGTTAGAAGGTCGATAGTGAGATTATCATTTTGTTCAACTATTTGAAAAATCAATGGTTCATTAAATAGGCAAGACCACAAATTTCGTTTGGAGCATACATGTAGTTAGAAGGTCAGCAAGGGGATTATCATATTGCTTAACTATTCAAAAATCAATGGTTCAAATTTTGTCTTGAGCATTTCTTGTCCAAATTTAAGTATAAGAGATATGAGAATCATTATATCATATTCGTGTTGGTTTTAGGTACAACAATGATGCTCTTTATGGAAGCTTGTTTCTTTGCTTCCATCATCTAAAGCAACATGAAAACCCATAGAAGATACCTACCTAAAGCTCCAATTTATATGAAAGCCACCTAGCCTATCCATTAGGTAGGTGCAATGCCTTGAGCTGACAGAACAAAACTTGATGGAGCAACTTTTTTTGAAACAAAAATGAAATTGTAACAATAGCATGTTGTACTTGCACAATAGTGTGCACACAAGTGTCACAACGACACAACGACAATGCAACCTCACCATTGCATAAGCAAGGTGGCCACAACGGAAGACTAACCAATCATGGGATAAAGTCACCACGAGGAACAAATGAGAGAGAGAGAGAGGACAACATCTATGTGAAGATCGATTACAAACCATGATTGAGTTCTCTTGCAACACAACATCAGATAGGATGAGGGAATCATCCACCTCCAATCCACATCCCGAGACACTAAACAACTCTAAACATAGAGGCAAACCTTCACAAGAGGTTGCCTAACCAAGAGGCACAACTCCTCACAAATAGGAATGATAACGAGTCACTTCCCAACTACCCCACACTTCCCAAGACATCTTATTGCAATGCGACAACACACAAGAGGGAGAACTACTCCACAAAACCACATGGCCCATGAGGAATGTGGAGGACACCAACAATGTAACCAAGAAGGATTACGACCTTTTCAATTCCTCACAAGACTAGAAGAATGATCTCCCACAACCTTAGGTTGACAAATGGTCCTTTCAGAAGGTTGCACATAAAATGATGCAAGAGATGACATAATTCCTCGATGATGACACTTGAAAACTTGTTCAAAACACTTCTAGGACCCACTTACTATGGTGAACATATTTTTTTTACAAAGTTTTCCCAAACGAAATCTCGAAAACACAAGGAAATAACAAGTTCAGAAATAGGGAAACTTGACCAGGATTTGGGTGATCCCACAAAGTTGGTTTACAATTTCTAGGAGTTTCTATTTTTTTTAAATTGCATGTTTTTAGAAAATATAATCATTTAAGCCTTAAAAATTTCCATTTAAAGCATTTCAATTGAAGAGGGTTTGATCAAACTACCTTAGATCAAATCCCTTTGGATAGAACCTTGCTAGTTTTAAACCATGCCTATAATGGAGTCTCCTTTACACCTATCAAAATGTTGATAAAAAATCACTTTTGATTTACCTTTTGGGGGATCAAATGAATTTATTTAAAATTTATTTTTGTAAGTATGTAGTCCTTATTATAAGCTTCCCAAAAATTATAATTTTAAATAAATTTAATTTATTATTATATTTATTTTTTATTTCTTGTGAATGTAGGTTTTTCACTGAAAATCAAGCTCTATGTTCTACACATGTGGAAAAATAGAAGATTATAAAAAAAAAATTGAAAAATATTAGTGCACTAGATATTGAAGTCTTTGATCCAAAAAATAAAAATAAAAATTTGATACATACAAAAAAAGTTGTGTTATATGGTTCGCCTATGTCTGAATTGTAATTGGTTTGACTTCGAAACTTGATTAAGTAAAAAATCTTCAATAAAACACTATGAAAGCAATTGGAAGCACTAGATATTGTTTACAAATCTAAATTCAAAAAAATTAGAATTTTATCCTTCGTGGGAAAAAAGTTGTGTTATACGGTGACCTTCACTCCTTAAAAATGGTGCTTACTGAAAAAACTAGTTTTTGAAGGATATGGAAAAAGAAATGCAATCTGATTCCAAAAAAATTGAAAAAAATATATTTAGAATCTATAGAAAAAATCTCACAAATCACTAGTTTGTATCATCTTCAAATTCCTCATGGTTTAGCCGCTATAGGTGCTTAAAAGTGAAGATTTAGTTAGAAAAAATCAATTCAGTGTCCAGTTTGGCCAAAAATTGTAAATTGGTATTGTGAGATCACCCATTTCAAGGGTTTCGACAACTAAAACAACTGGAACGAGAAATCTACAAGGCATAAAATTTATTTGAAAATGGAAATAGGCTTATAAAACCACCTTTTATCCATGGTTAAAAGGGTTTACATTATTATTTTTGTATGGGAACGAGATTGTGTAATGCCTCGCCAAGGAACCCACATGACAAAAGCTTAAATACATGGGGTAAATTTTTGTTTGAAGTACAAGCTATAAACACTTACATAGAGACTATTTGGCACAATAGTTTACAGGAAAAGCACAAAGTTGTGTCACACTTTCGACCAAATAAATAGCTCTGAGCGAAACATTTTCGGCCAAATAGGTTTTGACTGAAACCATGTGGCATATACGTGGCACACAGGGTTTCAGTCAATATGTTTTGGTCGAATCTAAAAAAATAATTTATTTTTTTTGTCGCTTTGAAATTGGCATCCTAGTTGGTAGCCAACTCACCTTTTTTCAGAATTTTCTCAAACATTCAACTTTCACAGAGTATTTATCCAATCAAAATGATTTTTCTACAAAAAAGAAAAATACCCTTTTGTAGAGCTCGGAGTGAAGAATCCAAATATGTATTTTTTAAATGTTTTGATTAGTTTTAATATATTTTATTTTTAAAATAATGCAAGTAGGTTGTTAAAGTTAAAAAAGAGGCTGATTAGAAATTTAAAAAAAAATAGTAAAACATATTAATTTTTTTTAAAAATATATGGAGCACAAGAGGAGAGAGTCTTCTTCAAAAGGGTATAATTTGTATTTTGAAAATGATTAAAAAAATAGACAATAGTTAATGGCCTGTGAAAATTGTCAAATTCTAACAAGTTTGACTTTAAAACATTATTACGAGAAAAATATACATCAAAATTTGTTTTTTTTTTCTATGCACAAGATATTGAAGTTACATATTTGGAGGAAAAAAATTAGGGAGAAATAAAGTTTTTTTCAATTTATTTCTTGATGGCCTCTCAAGTCACTTTTTAAATAAAAAATCAGCATTCCAAAATCTGTTCTTAAATTGATAAAAAAAAATAAAAAAATAAAAAAAAATATATGAAAAATTACAAGAATAAACTTCATCAAAAGTTTTGCATTTCATTAGTTTACATCATTTTGAAATTCAAAACATTAAAATCACTTTTATGTGCTGGAAGTTTAGAATTTTTTTTGCTATTAGTCAATTCCTTTATAAAAGTGTGACACAAGATTGTGCTTTTACCCTTACATATAATGTTTTGTCACATTGTGACCTTGCACAAGTGAAAGACTTACATCCCATACTTCTTTAACCTATTAGGAATGTGAGGTACCCTTTTAGGACTAGCCACAAAGGGTTCCAACCTTCTCTAGCCTTCACGAGGCTAGGAGATCAATCTCCCAAACTCAAAGTTTGACAACTGGGTCATTTTGAAGATTTGCATGCAAAACAATGCCAAAGATGACATAAGTCCTCGATGATGACACTTGAGAACTAGATCAAAGTACTAATAGGACGCCCATACTGTTGGGATTAAGGTGTCTCAATCTTAGAGTCCTGACATGTTTAATTTAATGTATTATTGTATTTATTTATATTATTTAATTACCTATATTGTCATGTCATAAATTGGGACTCACTGGCTAGGTGGCATCACCATTGGAGGTGACTAGATGACATATTATCATCCCAAGTGGAGACATGCATCCAACTTTAGAATCTTTGACTTATGATAGATTCTATGATGCGTCATAAGGCATCTTTGTGCATGGAGAAAGTTTGCGCCCAAGTTGGGTTAGACAAGCCATAAGATAATCAGATATTTTGGTTAGTTATGATGGATTCTATGATGGATCTTATAGCAGATTTTATGGTAGATTTATGATGGATTTTATGATAGTTGTAAGACATCTTTCATAGGCCTTTATTAGCATATTTTGGGCACCCAAGCTTGAGGAGAGAATATTGCATGTTATGATGATTGTAAGAGGCGTAAGGGAATATTGTATGTGTCCAAATGCATTTCTATGGTGTGGGATATTGTGCCATGTGGATTTGGATGCCCATCCTCTTATAGATGCTTCTTCTAGCTTGTATCTCTCTATATATTGTATGTCTTACATTGTAGAATGCATAGTTTGTTTGTAGGTAATGAAGTGTTGTTAGATTCACTCCATAACAAGTGTTTGTTTCGAAGCACTTGTTGAAGAAGTTTTGTACTTAGGGCTGCATTGTAATCCATATTTTAGATAATATAGTAGTATTGTGTTTTTGGAGGGTGGGGGTTTTTTCACTCGAAAGGGTTTTCCCCACATATATCTGGTGTCATTGTTTTTTATTTATTTATTTTTTTTCAAAAATTTAAAAGGGGTATAATTTTAACTAGAAAGTAGTAAAGGCATCCTAACATTTGTTCATATGCATGATACAAATGTGATTGGAATAATTTTTCAAAAGAATCAACTCAAATGTATAGGTAATAAGACATAAAAGATGAATGACACCAATACTACAACTCAAAGATTGAGATATTAGCAACAAATTGATAGGCTATTTAGACTTTAACTTCACTCCTTCCTGAAGAAAACGAATGTAACACAATAGAATACAACATCCACAAAGAGAAGTAATAATCTGGTATTTATCAAAGCTCAAAGACTTATTCATATTTAAACACTAAGCATCACACCCAAATTTTATATGCACACATAGAATGAAATACTTCAGAAATGAGGAAAATTGCAAATAATCATTCTTTGATCATTTCTCACTCTTACATCGAAGTTTAATGGGGATAAAAAATTTAGACCCTTCCAATGTCCTTGAATTGTAGATTTAAACATTACAAAACATAACTTCCCCATAATCTTGAAAAATGATTCTTTTAAAGAACCACAAAAAAATAATAGTTGTTACAATATAACTTTAGAAATAAAATGTGATCATTGTTGAAGTAGCTGAGTAGGTAGGTCCATGGGTGCTCCATCTGTTGCTAGCACTTGCTAATTAGATGCTACGCATGCTTTGTAATCCTTTAGTTCTTGTGTGACAGTTGGGATATTGGCATGCTAGGGAATTGTAATATTTTTTGTCTTCGGCTTCCATAGAGCTTTGTTGTTGCAAATCACTAGTAGAATTTGGCAAATAAATGACTACGTGACTAAAAATTTTAGTCACATGACTAACACTAGTAGAATTTGACAAATAAATGACTAATTTGGTCATTTATAAGTGACTAATTTGGTCATCGGGTAAAACAACAACTAAATGACTAAATAAATGACTAATATTAGACAAATAAAAATGACTAAATAAATGTGCTCATTAGTTATTAAAATCTTGGCCATAATTGTCATTTTAATAAACATACTCTAAAACCTTCATCAAGACCTTATTTTCAATCGTAGCCTACCATAATTAATAATAAAATATTACAAATAAAATTACTAATTAATATTTTTTGTGGAATAATTTTTTTGTTTTGTGGTGTCATCATTATATGAACACCAAATTTTCTTCTAAATTGAATACCCAACTCTTCAAAGTGCCCAACTATGTAGTCTGGAAGAAAAATATGCATACAATTCTCAAATATATACTAAGCTACTTATAAGTTTACATACTCTACATTTACTGGAGGAAAATAATGATATTACAAATAGTTTACAAGTATTATTATATAAATTAGTTAAATTATAATAGAAGAGATAAAGATGGAGATACAAAAAATAAAGAGATAGAGACAAAGAAATATAGAGGTATAGAGATAAAGAGGAATAGAGATATAGATGGAGAGAAAGATTGAAAGAGAAAGGAATAGAAAAAAGAGAGATAACACAAGAAAGATAGAAATATAAGAGATAGAAAGGGAAAGAGAGATAGATAAAAGAAAATTAAACTAACTTTTGATTACTTGTTTCATGACAAAAATCGAATAATGGTATGTGTCCTTGGGGAGTTATGATCAAGGTAGCACAACATTTTATATAGACAAACAAACTTATAAATACAAATTGGATCTTCTAGTCCATTTATATTCTACCTAACTTAATACTTATTGGAAAAGGAGTTATTCATAATTTGTAAATTTAAATTAATTTTTTAAAATATAAATTTGGGTAAGTGCACCAAGATGGTTCCCAAAAAGGGGGCTTAAGTGGCCACTTTTTCTGAAATCAGGAAATGCTGACCTTGGATGTGAAATTGAGGATAGTTACACTCAAAATTTTGAGATGGAACAAAACAAGGATCAAAGTGCTCGAGTCTACTTTCTAAACTACTAATTTATTTTGAAAATGGTTGAGATTAAGGGGTTCAAAAGAGGGATGTATAGAAATTGGTGTTGTTTTTGTCAGAAAAACATAACATAGCAACTCTTGTACGACCTGAGCATGGTGAACTTTTTTGTAGTATTTTTAAAATTCTATGGTCAGAAGTTAGGTAATAGCATCTAGTTGGTGCACAATTTTTCTGAATATTTTTTAATGAATATTTGATTTTTTACTAATTTTCTAAGTGGGCATTTCCTGAAAAGAATTTTGGCCGTGCTCCCCTACAAATTTTTGAAAATAATTGTTTTTTTTTCTTTTTTAAATTTGTAGAATGTAGTCTAATTTCTAAAAATTTAATTTATTTGAAATTTTGATAAACGGTTAATTTATAACAAAAAAACACTAAACACTGCTTTTTGGCAAAAAATAGACATATAAAAAAAAGAAATTATGGATGAAAGGCTTAACATTGTTGAAAAGTGAAAAAAATTATATCGTTGGATAGCTAAGAGAGAACCTAAGATTACCCATGTTTTCAATTTTGTCAATATTGAACTAGATGCAATCTTGATGGTGAGCACGAACCTGATTATGTGAAAAATTGTAGAATTTGCAAAAACACGTCTCTAGCCTTGTTGGGAATGCCCCTCAAGCCTTTGGGTTGGTATTCCAAGGCAAATAATTTCACTTTTTTTTTTGTTTTTAATGCGAAATAATGCGAGCACATTTTTAAAAAATAAATCATAAGTGGCCAGAAAATTGGTACCCAACTTCATGCACCTGCGCATTTGTAATATTTAATAGTCTATGTCATACAAATATGTTGTATAATTTGAATAAGTATGTTTAATTATGAATGCCAATTTTTTTTAAATGATTTTTTACCCAACTTCATGCACCCGTCCATTTGTAATATTTAATAGTCTATGTCATACAAATATGTTGTATAATTTGAATAAGTATGTTTAATTATGAATGCCGATTTTTTTTAAATGATTTTTTACCCAACTTCATGCACCCGCCCATTTGTAATATTTAATAGTCTATGTCATACAAATATGTTGTATAATTTGAATAAGTATGTTTAATTATGAATGCCAATTTTTTTAAAATGATTTTTTACCCATATTACAATATATTTCTTACATAAAATCATTTTCAAGAATACACTTCCAAAAATAAAAATCATCTCCTTTAAAATATCTAATGTGAGTTGAATGACTAAAATGAATTAAATGTAGGTGACATTTTTAATATAAAAGTTGAGTATGTAAATTAACTAAAATTAGATCGCAGAGACTAAAATTATACATGTGTTAATAGAAGTGAGTTAGTTTTGGTTGTGTACCTTTAAATAGGGGACAAGTGAATTTTATCTATTACTTTCACAAGTATGGGTTTTGGCACTGGCCTCACTACTGACCTTGCTTCAAATTTGTTCACAAGTCTTGGTATTGGCTTTACAAAAATTGTACGCTTTCTTTGATCTGGCGGGGCTTTTGCATTGGAGTCTTTGAAGTAAGTGGTTTTTGCACACTTGTAGGACGTGGCATTATTCACTTTTGAAGCTCATCATTTCTAACTTTGCTAGAAATTATTGAAGGAGCCTTTTTCTTATTACTCTGCACACCATTTATCATTACCGCATTGTCCATACTATGTTGCAAAGAACCAAATAACAGGCCTATCAAATCCAGATCATATCTTACTCATTTCCTTTCTTAGATCAGATAATTGTATTGACTTTGCACTTGGTGTTTTTGTTTGTGTTCCCACCTTCAAAGACAATTGTCTAGGTGGCTTTACTGCACCTTTAACATCCATCATAGAGTGCATTTGCTTTTTGAATATTGCGGGTTTCTTCAATGATCTAGAATGTTTCAAAATTTTCTACTTTTGTTGGTCCTTATTTGTACCAAGAAAAGAAAATATCCTTTTGAACATTTATACAAACTTGCAAAAACAAAAATTAAAATCTTCACAATACATTAAGACCTTTTTCACATATACAATATCATTTGATAAAGACCCTATCATTTGATGAATGCAAAAAGTAGACCCAAATTTTCTCTTAATGACCTTCCACACCTCTTCGGCGTACCCATTGCACACCAAGGTGCAATTGCTAGTTTTATCTTAAACATATTTAAGTTATATTTTTTATTTTACATTATCTCAAATTAAGACAATAGAAATTAAACATATTTCAAATTTTTTTTGAACATATTTCAATTATTATTATTTTTAAATTAATTTTCCCACACCTTTTCCATAAAATTAAAACAGATGTTTTTTCCCATCTTTTCGATGGCTTTGAGTTGGCTCTCCCATCTGCTGCTATAGCCACGGTGTCGCACTCGGGATGCAGTTTCTTCTGGCGGGAAGGCTTGCAATGGGTGTGGCGGGAATTGATCATTGTATTGGCTTTTTAATGATCAGGATCTATAGAAAATATTATGCCCTAGCTGCCATTTTCTCAACCCGTGGGTCTGCAAGCAAACAAGTAATATTGTTAAAAACCCCAGATCTTTACGCAAAACAAACTTGTTCTAAAATAGATTGTTGTGAATTAATAGTCTATTTTCATTGTTTATCTCAATAAATTCGATACAATTAGTGTTCTCAAACTAATTTTCCACCTACTGATGACAACTATAAAGTCATTCCTAATTATTTCATTATATGGTGGTGTGACTGTGAATACACAAGCAATTCAGTTATGAGAATGGTGAATTTAAATAAGAACCTTCAAATTTTTCACATTTGTTTTCAAGTCTTTCTGATATCACAATAGACAAGATGAAAAAGATCTGAAATTTTACATAAAACACAGGTGAATGTAAAGATAGAGATACCAGGAATTCAAAAGGTTATGGGTTTTGCGTCTACTAGGTGAGCCTTTCTACATGCTGATATTTTTGTAAATTCTAAACAAATTTTATTTAAATGAAATTTTCAGTACTCTGATACAAGCATCATTATTTCTTGTCATATTCAAGATGCTAATTACTTTTATCAAAACTATTAGGATCCAGCTGTGATAGACATTGCATGTGCTTCCCTAAATTGGGAGATAAAACTTTGACTGTTCATCGTGCTACAACTAGGTATAGATATGCATGAGGATATAATACAATTGAATCTATATTATTTGTTTTTAATCTGTACTTTCGACAATCTAATTGAGGCCATCTTATTTCCTTCTGATAGCAGTGGTCAACCAAAACCAAACCAAGAGAATGCCTTAGCTCAGGTTCAACAACACATAGCTTTATAGGTAAGACTGGGGAATCATCTTTATAGTGAGAAAATAGATTTGGGTTCCTTTTCTATTGTGATTCTATGTTTCTTATTCATGTATATTAAGCAAAGCATTTTTTTGGTATATCTGTAGAAGATTGTACTTTAAGTTGGGGCTTTTGGACCTCCAGAAATACCTACAAAAGTTGTATGCATGACACAGGTATGACTTGGATTTCCTTTAGCTATGTTATGTGAAATGGCCACATTGGTATTTTATTGTTGTGTACCATCTTTTAACTTTGTAAACGACACTGCATGTTTCATTTGTGTAACATGGGACACAAGACAAACACCCTACTGTGTCCAACACATTTCTTAGTTTTCTTTGGGAAAGAAAGATTACTTGAAAATGGTAGTTGTAGACACTTAAAAATGACCTAGGCCTGCAAGCTTCATTTTTACCACTTTCGTCCTAACATAATTGTGACATTTAATTATGTCCTTGGTCAACATTTGACTATTGATTAAATAATTCATAATTATTTAATTAATTCATGTCATTTATTCTTCATGATTATTAAATAAATAAATTTTATTTATTTATTAAATACGTCATTAATTGTCTAAGTCTTCCCTTAATTAAATAAATTTCTTAATTTATTTAATTCCCCTTATTCATTAATTCTTTCGATTATTAAATAAATGAATTGCATTTATTTATTTAATATGTCACTAATTGTCTTTATTTAATTAATCTCATCTCCTAAATTAAATAATTAAATTTAATTATTTAATTACTAATTAATATTCTTCTCATTTTAAATAAATTAAATTATTTAAAATGTCATGTCAATCTTAACTGTCAGTCCTTTTTGGTAAATAATCTGAAAAAGATTATTTATTATCTCTCAAAATCCATAATTTGAATTATTTTAATTCAAATTAGTAATTAATCTTCTAAAAATTAAGCAATCGGGCAGATTCTTGATTTTTCAAATCTTATCTTCAGTTCACATCTTATCTCTTTGATTTTTCGAATCTTGCAAATCAGACAATCTTATCTTATTGATTTTTCGAAAATCTTTATTTTCTAATTAATTTGTCTCATTTATTCTCCACCGTCGATTCGATTTTATTTTGACCGTTCGATTAAGGATTTTGCCCTAACCCTAATTAGGGATTCTTAGGTTTAATCTGGATCGTTCATTTCATCAATTTATCTCGTCCGTCCATTCGAAATGGCCTTTTTTATAAAATGCCATCTTCTTCTCATTTTTCAAACACACACACATGCTGACATTTTGCGTAGTTATTATAGGCATTTATTTAGTTTCACATTTATTGTCATAGGCAATTGTAGTATTTCAATATTGGCATTTGTTTTAAGCATAGGCATAGACATTGGCTTTTAGACATAGGCATTTAGACATTGCATAAATCCTTCAAAGCTTGTTGTAGGACTTAGGCATTTCTAGATTGCTCGAAAGATGAATCTGAGGGCAACATTTTTCAGCAAGCAAGAAGGTATTACGAAAGGGAATCATGGAATATCAACAATCAGGTATAATTGTTCTTTCGTTTACTTCCTTTCTGTTTCGTAAAATCTTTGGATTTCGTTTATTATTATTGTTTATTGCTAACTCTCCTAATCTATTTTTTCCTTTGATTACATTGGTGAACCCAACATTTTGTAGAGAAATTTGTGTGTTCTTGTTTGTTTTCATTGTTTTGCAGGTTACAGCCAAGACGTCATACGAAATCCCATCACCTTCATTAGAGTACAGAAAAATGGGCGAATGAAAGATTTTCAAACGGTTTCTGGATTTTGTAGATCTCACTCTCAGCTTTTTAGAACATCAAACGGTTTTAAATTTTGTTGAAATTTGAAAAAGTTATGGGCATTTTAGTGATTGTAGTTTTTTTTCAATTTAATTTTTAAACCCGCATTTTTTTCTTTTGTCTATAACATTCTTTTTGTGCAGAATTGTGGAAAAAGTTTTCTGGGTTTTGAAGGTATATCATTTAGCTTTCCATGGATATCTACCACTTAAAAATTTTGTTAAGTTTTCAGCAAGTTATCACTGTTTTAATTTTCTGCTATCATTAATGTTTTTTTTTTGTGTTACTAATATTTTTTTGTAGCGTGTGGCGATCCCCATTCATGTGTCGAAGACCATTGATTAAAGAGATTACTAATTTATTATTTGCAGATTCGAATGTCGAAGACAAGATAAACAAACATTGTGCTTTTTTTTTTCTTTCATAGATTAGCAAACATTTGATTTTGGTGCATATAAAAAGAACACATGTCTTCTTTGATTGATTGTGCTTGCAAGATGGTAGGTGAGTATGTTCTCACTTGGTGAAAACCTCGTGATCAGAAAACCAGACCCATCTTTATTTGTTAATTACCCTTCACGATTTGGTATATCGGAGTATCTTCTCCCTTGCGCATTCGTGCGATCCTGGGTGTAAGAGAAACGGTTATTGACTCTAGAACTTGGGTCTGTTCTGGTGGAAAAAAGTACTCACCCCAGGACGACTCAGACCGGTAGCACCCTAACACCGAGGGACTTCCAACCGATATATAAAAGTGGGTTCTTGGGGAAAGCCCAAGAATCACAAGCATGGTTCCGACGAGATGGATCCGAAAGGGGACTCTCGCCACATGGATCACGCCCCACAAACGGAATGTTCGAATTAAAAACCTCTTGTCTTAGTGTCCAACCGTTCTATTGGCCGTTGCTTGGTATAGTGCAGGGTACAGTATCATGCCCAAAGACACTCACTACTGATCCCCTTGAGTAGAGATAGTAGTTCTTGGGAAGTCACTACCCAAGAATTCAAATTGGGTGTGCTCGAATGACGTTAATGAGCCGTGGAGGGGAGCCAATGCCACCAAAATTTTAAGCTATCCACTCTCGAGAAGGAAAGGTGTTTATCACCAATTCAAGGTATATCAGTGGGCTATACCAAGTATACAAACCCTTGGCCTATTGGCCTTTTAGGATTGTACTTGTCTTATGTGTGTTTGTTTACACCCAAAACATTGTGCTTGTCAAGTGCTTGTTGGATTTTTTCAAACATTATACACAATATTCACAAATCTGGACACAAACAATCAACCTTGGACAACTCAGACTTTTCAACAAGACATCAAAACACAATCTCAGTCCTCATTTTGAACTTAGACTTGGTATTGTCCATCATAGTCCTCATTTGGTATCTAGACTTGGCATTTGTCATTTTCCTTAGTCAACATCTTCATTGTCACCTTAGCATTTGGCATCCTTTCTTGACCAATTTTATCACCTTGCATTAGTCATTTCCCTTAGAAAAACATCATCATCATCTCTTCAATCCAATCAACATCATTTTACACCATGACAACATTCGAAGACATAGCACTAGAGCTTATTCACATGCTTCATGAAGCTCAAACAAGCCAATCACCTTTAAAACAACAAATCATTCAAAGAGTCCATGACATGCTCAAACAACTTCAAAAAAACCAATCACCTCAAATGCAACAATTCATAGCACAAATCTGATACCTCATAGCCAATGGTCAAGTCCAACAAGCACATCATCAAGTCCAATCACTACATCAACAAATTTCACATCAATCCTATGTGTCACCTATATCATCATATCAACCTCATCCATCCACATATCAACTTTCCCCTTCATCAACCTATCACAACTCTTCTAATGTCAACCCTTATCCATACCAATCCACCTCTCAACAATTACCCTATACAACCCCTCAATCATCATTACAACAACAAATCATATCACAAGTTCAAACATCATTTCAACCTCAACACATTCAACCCCAATCCTATGTGTCACCTTCATCGTCATGCCAACCTAACCCATTTACCTATCATGTCAATGCCACATCAACATGTCCACCCATATCACAACAAGAACTTAGCCTCCCAAGTCCACCTTGGCAACAACATCAAGAGCCTCTAAGTCTTAATACCACCTTTGACAAGGGGAACACCAATCTAGTCCATGCACCCTTACCACCATCCAATCAAATGCCTATCCATAATCCACCGTGTCCTAGTCCTAATCCATTGGCCTCTCCACCTTCTAACCAATCAAACTCTTCATTACCTCCACCATCATCTAATCCTCCTTCAAATCAATACCCTACATTTAGATATTTAAAAAATAAATTGATGGCATTATCTAAATCCACCCATCCACCTATAAAGGATGTGACCCAAGGGCTACAAGCAAGGAATCAATTGTCTCCATGTTATTCAACACATATGCTTGAACATACCAAAGAGCCCTCAAACATCATGCCAAGTCCTTCAAGTCAACCATGTCATCCACAACCTCTTGAGCCAATTCAAGAGTCTCCCTTCATAAGTCCAAGTCACCCTCTTTCATGCTCCTATGTTGTTGACCATCAAGAACATGTCAAGTCTCTCCAAGAATCATCCTCTTGCAATTCCATTCAAGCAACACAAGAGTTATTTCAAGAGTCTACTCCCAAGCATGTGGAAACATCAAGCCCTAGTCCTAATCAAGATCAAATCATTTTCATCCAACCCATCCATAATCTATATCGTTTTTATGATCAAGATGATATCCATAATGATGAAGATCCTATCCAAGAGTAACTTGATCCTATACTCGGCCATAAGAAAGATATTCCAAATTCACCTCCACCTAGTCCTATTCATGATCCATCAACATTCACTTCCCAAAATGAGAAACTTGCCTCCATTACACACATAGACAATATTCCTCAAGCACAAGAGTATTCCAATATAGACATATTTGAAAATGATCAAGCTACAGCTGAATTTACTGGACTCTATGACACTGACCATAATGATGGCTTCAACATTTCTTTGGAAGCACCAACAGAATCATCTGAACTTGACATGTCACATGATTAGACCAAAGATATCAGTTAGGAATATGTCCAACATGAAAATGAAGCTAAGACACTTTATCAACTAGGGTCATCTATCTTTGTCAGAGCATGCTTTTTCATAGATGAAAATATTACAAGTGACAATGTCCATAGACATCATGATGGGTTAGCATCTTGCTTTCAAAGCAACAAATACTCCATCGCAAATAGAATTTTTTAAAGCATGCAATATCAAGGCAAAGGACTAGGCATACATGAGCAAGGCATTCTAGAACCAATACAGCTTCAGAAAAATTACAGACATCAAGGTCTTGGCTATTCCTCAGACAACAAATCAAACAATGTCAGTGGTACCTCCTCGATATTGGGGGCAACTTTGTCAAATACAAACATCAAAATAGAGTCCATGAGAAATCCTTGTCATAAGGTTGCTGCCAACACCCCCTTCACCCACACCATGAATCGTCCTTCCATCATAAATAAACCTTCCCTTTGGAACCAACAAAAACAAAAGTTATACAAATCAAAAGATCAAAATCAAAGGTCAAAGGCCATTGAATCAAACAAAATGACAAGTGGACAAATGAAATTAAAATGGATCCCAAAGAAAGATGGATCAAACAAAGACACCAAGTCAAATACAAAAGTCAATCACAATGTGGAGCCACAAGACAAGAGGACTCCCATACATACATGTCCACCTCCTTCAAAATGGTCATCAATCAAGGCATATAAAAGTGTTGGTTCCAAACACCATCCCTCCAAAATCCGTCATCCATCATCGAAGTTTGGAAAATAAAAAGTCATTCATCCAAATGTCCAAACAACCTTTCCACATCTACCATCATCTGTCATAATCCTACATCTCGCCTAAAGTCCAAAAATCCACGTCACAAATCCATCACATCATGGCAGCAACTCTTTACCACAAGGACTCTCATGACACTCTATTGCGATGTGCGTATTTTGATAAGGCCAGTTCTAGTATCGAGAAAGGATCACAATGACATCGTCAGTTGTATACAAGTGCTACGATCCTGACAAGACAACTCCTTCAGCAAGATCATTTTTGGCATATCATGGCACCAGTCTCTACATTGGCACCATCAGTGAATTCATAATAGTCAGTGGTCATCTAAAGCATCCAGCCTATCCACAAAATTAGAAATACAAAAAAAATCAAAAATTAAAAAATCGTCACCCTGACGAAAACCTGGCAAACAGGCGTTTGGTGACACCAAAAAAATCAAAAAGTTAAGAAAATAGTAAAGAGAAAAATTTCATCCAATGGTGAAAACCTGGCAAATAGGCGCCCTGGATAAGTACCATGATGAAAACTTGGCAAACAAGCGTCATGTGTAAAATAAATCGTCTATGTGGACTCTTACACTTGGGGGCAAGTCATCTCATTTCCCATGCCTTCCTAATGACATTGACATCCATCTAAGCCCTATCATTTCCGTCCATTTTCCCACCTACCTTGGTCTTGACATAAAACTGGCACACATAAATCATGCTTTGGGAAAACTCTTGACATGTCTATCCTTCAGTCATACACGATTCATGAAACACCATGTCATTCACTGTCATAGTCTTATTGTCCTTATACGACATAGTCCTTGAAAATCATATGGCAATTCCCTTAGTCTCATGTCCCCCATCTTTTACCAAGGCCACCCCCTATCCTTTCATGCCTATCACCTATCTTGGCTTTCCCTTGTCAAATGGTCTAAGGATAATCATCATCCCATCTTGTCCTAACCAAGTCATTCCAAATGCAACGAGTCTAATCCATACAAGCACATTGTCCAAAACATTACTTGACTGCGTTCCTGGCCCAACTATAGACCTCCATACTTTTATCACATTATCGTCATTGTCCTCACATTTTTTCGGGATGCGTCATTTCTACGTCAAACAACGTTGTCATCACCTTTCAATTGGTATTCAACTTGACTAGGGGCATAATCATGTTTGTCCTTAGATTCTCATGTGTAGGGATCAGTCATATGCATTTGTCACGATTCTCTTAAACGTCAAAATCCAAAAAACATCATAAAATGTCCTGAAAAAAGACAAAAAAATTATAAAATGTCCTGAAGAAAGACCAAAAACATCATAAAATGTCCTGAAAAAAGACAAAAAAATCATAAAATGTCTTGAAGAAAGACCAAAAACATCATAAAATGTCCTGAAGAAAGACCTAAAAATCATAAAACGTCATGAAGAAAAACATAAAAACATTCAAATCAATGTCAAAATCCTAAAAATGGAGTCAAAGTTAGTCATGTCAGCCAGTCCATGTCATTGTCGAACTACGTTGTCTCTGCGCATTTGCTACATAGGCAAGGCCATCCGTCGATGAGTCCCCAAGACATTAGGTCAGTCCTTTTAGGTTGGTGAAAATAAAATCATGGCATTTGTCACAATCGTCACATCGGTCAAATAAGTCAGACATAGTCAAACTCAGACACAAGATAGTCATTTGAAACGTCAATGTCAAAATTGGTCAAAATTAGATAACACAATCCAATCAATTATACAGTCAACATCAGTCAACTTGCCAAAACATATTACTCAAAACAATGTTAGTCTTGTCACTCTTTGGTTCTCTTCAAGATGTGTCCTTCTTGGAGTTAGACCTTGTCAAAATGTCCTTTGCTTTTTCAGGATGTGTCCTTCCTGACAATAGGCCCCGCCAAACTGTCAACACCGTCAAATTGGCAAAACTCTTAAACTGTCAAAACTGTCAAACCGGCAAGAATTCAATCTTTGGCAAACAAACATTGGCAAACAAAATAAAATGGCTGTTAATCTTTCTGGTCTATCTTGGCTATTTTGTCTTATATTTTTATTGTCTTGTCTTTTTGGTCATGTTACTAGCTACTTCGAGGATGTCCCATGAAGGATTTAGAGGTGCGATGACGTCTCCTGGCCTATTTTATTTTCTTTGGCTGCTGTCTATGGATTGTCTTGACAAAAAGACTGGGGCAATAACGCTCTCGGTATGAGTCATAATCTTCCTTGTCTGTGACTGCTTGTCTTATGTGATGGTACGACCTTATACACCTTGATCTGTCATATCATGGTGTTTGTTGGTCATCACAACAATCTGCCCAATGATGATTAAAAGCAATAAATATTAAAAGTCCTATGGTAAGGTTTGAAGCATTTGGTCTAGGAACTAACATGCATCTTTTTTAGTCTTGTCATCTTCTCTCACCCATCTCGTATAGGCATTGCATTAATGTCTTTTGCACTAAAATTTTTTCGTCTCTTCATATTCTAGTCTCCTAACCAATTTCGAGAGCACACCCATGTTCTTCGAATCTGTCTGTCCTCTCGAGGGGGCATACCACAACCCTCCTTGTCATTCTTCCTCATCTTATTTTGCACTGGGGCATATTCTTGGATTATTTTTCTTTGTCACAATCCGACAAGCGACATTATGACAAAGAGGGGCAAAATGTAGACACCTAAAAATGACCTAGGCCTGCAAGCTTCATTTTTACCACTTTCGTCCTAGCATAATTGTGACATTTAATTATATCCTTGGTCCACATTCGACTATTGATTAAATAATTCATAATTATTTAATTAATTCATGTCATTTATTCTTCATGATTATTAAATAAATAAATTTTATTTATTTATTAAATACGTCATTAATTGTCTAAGTCTTCCTTAATTAAATAAATTTCTTAATTTATTTAATTTCCTTATTCATTAATTCTTCTTGATTATTAAATAAATGAATTACATTTATTTATTTAATATGTCACTAATTGTCTTAATTAAATAAATTCATTAATTTATTTGATTAATCTCATCTCCTAAATTAAATAATTAAATTTAATTATTTAATTACTAATTACTATTCTTCTCATTTTAAATAAATTAAATTATTTAAAATGTCATGTCAATCTTAACTATCAGTCCTTTTTGGTAAATAATCTGAAAAAGATTATTTATTATCTCTCAAAATCCATAATTTGAATTATTTTAATTCGAATTAGTAATTAATCTTCTAAAAATCAAGCAATCGGGCAGATTCTTGATTTTTCAAATCTTATCTTCAGTTCACATCTTATCTCTTTGATTTTTCGAATCTTGCAAATCAGGCAATCTTATCTTATTGATTTTTTGAAAATATTTATTTTCTAATTAATTTGTCTCATTTATTTTCCACCGTCGATTCGATTTTATTTTGACCGTTTGATTAAGGATTTTGCCCTAACCCTAATTAGGGATTCTTAGGTTTAATCTGGATCATTCATTTCATCAATTTATCTCGTCTGTCCATTCGAAATGGCCTTTTCTATAAAATGCCATCTTCTTCTCATTTTTCAAACACACACACATGCTGACATTTTGCGTAATTATTATAGACATTTACATAGTTTCACATTTATTGTCATAGACAATTGTAGTATTTCAATATTGGCATTTGTTTTAAGCATAGGCATAGACATAGGCTTTTAGACATAGGAATTTAGACTTCAAGTAAATCCTTCAAAACTTGCTTTGGTCTTGTCTCTTGTCAAAGTTGCTCATACAAATCTGAGGGCATCTTCATTTGCTGCAAGCTAGGAGGTGTAACGAAGGTCAATCATGGAAGATGGAGAATGCAGGTGATATAATTGTCTTTTACTTTCATTGTATTCCTTTATGCTTTGTTATTTCAATGGATTTTAATGTTATTTGATCTAACCATCTAACAAATCTATTTTTCCTTTGATTACAGTAGTAAGAACATCCCTTAGCTGTTTCCATCAGTAGAAACCTAAGTCACAGGGTTCACTGAATTTAATCCACGAAGTTTGAAATTTATATAACTTAAAAAAACCCTAAATTTTTTTTAGTTTGCCCACAAATTCTTTCAGATAAAGGGCTAAGGGTTTTTGATTAATTATTTTTTCTTTTCTTTTTTAATTTTTCCCTTTAAAACAATACTTGCGACATATATTTCTTCTAATGTTATTTTGTGGGTATGCAAGTCTTTGCTAGGATTGTGGACAATTGGTTTTTGAATGAGCTTGTAAAAGCTATGTCCAAGTTTGAGTCTCCTATGCACAACCTAAAAGAGTTGTCCTGAAATGGTGGATGTGTAAACTTAATCCCTACTAGCAAAGCAATTAGTAGGTTTACAAAAAAAAAACATAAAGATATTTTTCACTATTGCTCATATGGGTTTGATCTTGATGCAGAGTATAGAGGAAGACAATTCACTTTCTTAGTCTGATCCATCAAAACTCAAAACATTCTTGTCTTATTCATTCACCTTTTCCTTCACAATCAATTGATTCAAATATTCAAAATTGCAAAATCAGATTTCCCCAACCCCCAATGGCCTTCAGGACACATTTGTAAGCATCAATTTATCAAAAACAAACAATTACAACCTCGACCCTTTCTTATTTCATCAATTGGTTATGACTGTCCATAATGTGCAACTATAATGCCTATAAGCCACCAAACTACAAATTTTTCTTTCCATGCCACAAATATTTGCTTTAGCAATTGGAATGGATTTAGTAGGCTTGAATTAACATGAATAAACTCATTTTATGCCCAGGTACACAAACTTCTTATTCTAATTGCACTTCCTTCCCTAACTGTTTGTAAAGCTTGTAGGTCTGTACATGAGACTGTTAGAAGTTTTCTTTTTACTCATGCACTAAAAATCAAAATAAATCACATATTTAGACATCCATTAAACTTGTTTAAAACACATCACACATTGGATGAAGGTTCTTTGTAATATGTTAATCAAAACTTGTTGTTTCAGATTGTAATAGGCTTAATTAGGCCTTGGATACAACAGGGGGTTATTGGTTCTTTGAGCTCCAGACATAATTCCAACCTACCAACACTTCAAACCTCTTTAATTTGATGTGCTCAAGCTTACGAGTCTATTAGAAGTTCAATTTCAAACACTTTTCCACAAACCCTAGCATTTATGCTTCACAACTCTGTGTTATTAGACTGTTAACAGAATTTACAGTCAAAACTTTGATTTTTCCCCACCTTATCCTTGCTCTTTTAAATTGAAACCCTAGAAATATGTAAGTTCATGCTACCAAGACTCCTTTCACCAATTTTTAGCATATTTCAATGGCTAAATCAAGAGAAACATAATTTCAAATATCCCTGTTTACCCTAGTGAGGGTTTTTAGCAGTCTGAAGTAAATCCACAATAACTCACACAAAATTAAACCAAATTGTATGAAAATTGAACTAAAAGGAAGGTGATTGACTTATATTTGAGACCAACATACAATCATGTCCTACATGTGGAGGATCTCTGGGAGGATTTTTTTGATAAATATGAAATCAAGAAGAGAGATTGGATGAGAATGAAAACATATCAAATTGAAAAAATCAATCTACAATGGGGCACTGAAGGTATCAAGGGTGATGGTTGTGACTTAGTGGATCCATTTTTTGTTTCTTCAATCCAAATGCAGCCTCTCCCACCTATCAATTCGGCTGAGAAAGAGGCAATTGAAATTAGAGAAAGAACACTTTTTGTGTTCCAAAGGACAAAGAGGTGGATAAGAGATCCAAAGCCACTAAAAATAATGTCAATTGAATAGTAACATAGATTTGTTATGAAGCATACAATATGGACTTATGTTCATTCCTGCAGTCTTGAAACCTCAATAATAATAGATCTTACAATCCTTGATACCTAGACCAATAATGTAGTCGCCACAATGATCAATGTCTTGGCTGTGACAATGATTTTAAAGGACAACACACCATAATCCAAACTCAGATCATTGTTATGATAGTAGTACAAGAGCTACTTTTACAATATGGATCTACTTTTTATCTGAGTTAGTGCTACCCTATATATAATGATGCAATTTATATATGTGGAACCTAATGACTGGCTATATGAAACCTTTTTCACTATTGCACCTATGATGTAATATTGTAATGTATCAATAGGAACCAACAATCATAAGGAAACCATTATCATGCTCAAAAGGTAGTGATTTATATGGTGGTCGGTAGCTAATTGTTAGCACACTCCTTATTTGTGCAGGTTGAAGCCACAAACTTGATAATTTTTCCCCCAAAAGAATGCATAATTACTCCAGCAATCACAACACCCCTTCAACACAAATGTAATATTAATATCAATCTGAAATTTCAACCATTTAGCCAAATGGCGACTCCTATATGAAATCACTCCAAGGAATTGTGAGTTTTCATCCTCTAATCCTAGACCTAGAGGATTTTCATCCTCAAGTTAATTGAACCAGAGTTCAATGCTCCCACAAGGAGTAGAAATTTGAAATAGAATGGTTGATCAATATGCCTCCTCCTTGATTGGCCTCTTTTAAATAGAGCTTCCCTCCAAAAAACATAATTCTTCAAACTTCCTTCATGACCCTTGATTGACATTTGAGAGGATTTAAAATAAACTTTCATTAAATGAGACATTTTTATTTTATATTTTAACTGTACTTGAGGCATTCTTTATTATAATTTTAATCCCATTTCTTTAATGCAAAATTCCCAAAATCTACAGAAAATATATGATGGGCATTTTAGGTTTCAACTTGGCATAATTTTGAAAAGGGTATATTAACGATTAAAATGGAAGATGATGAAGAAAGACTGGAGCAACCAAGAAGAGCATGTCAGACAAGGAACCTCAGCTAGCAACCTTATGTATATGAGGTACATTGATAGGCAGGCAACCAGGTCTCACTTAAGTATGCCATATAGCTTCTCATATTGTCCAAGCTTTTGGACTTCTCTTCTGTAGCTATGTGTGGGAAATGTTAGTATCAAAATAAAATAAAAAAGACACACCAATGCAACATTAAACTAAAGAAAGTTGAATAAAATGAAATCAAAAGGTTCAAATAGAGCTTCTTCAGAATCGTTCCATTGTCCTCTATCTCTAGTGATTTGCTTGAAGCTGCTGCTCTCAGATTGTGTAAGCAAAGCTTCTTAGAATGGAAACCTGAAAAATGAGTATGCAAAGGAAGAGTACTTATCTATCCTATATGTTGGTGGACTGAAATGTTGATGTACGAATATGCACAGGGGCTGTGGATTATGAATGCTTTTGAAGCTATGATATGAGGATGATAGGCCATGATATGGAATGCTAATATGCTAAGCTATGCTATGCTATGATTCTAGAGGCTATGGATGCTAAAAGGTTGTGCTATTGCAATTTGGCTATAGTTTTCCCGTACAAAAGCTTCTACGCTTTTTAGAGACCTGACAGTCCTTTTTATAGATTTTTACAGGCAAGAGCCTGGCTTGCAAAGATCAATGGTTGTGAGATTGTCTGGTAAATTTGAATGGTGAAAGATGGAGAGGTTGAGAGGAAGATGGAAGATGTTGGGAGGTTGGAGAAAAGAATGGAGGTTTGTCTTCAACCCACGGGAACAAATTTGCTCAGAGAAATTAATTTTCTGTTTTGAAGTTTGTTTCACGGTTGTTCAAGATAATCCAAATTAAATAAATAAATTTATTTAATTTTGTGTGAGTTTGATATTTGATTTTAGGACTATAGAATACTTAATTAAATATTTGGAATATTTAATTGTGAATGGATTTAGAAGAATTAATTAAATATGTGGAATATTTAATTATGAATGGAATTTAGAAGAATTAATTAAATATTTTGGAATATTTAATTGTGAATGGAATTTAGAAGATTTTAGAATAGAAGAATACTTAATCTTTATTTGAATAAAATATTCAAGCCAAGATTATATGATAATTAATATAAATAAATCTTAATGTTTATTTAATTAATTAAGAAATGGATAAGAAAAGTGATTAAATAAACTTATTTATTTAATCGAAACAATATAAACAAATTATTTAGATTTATTTATACGCAGATTGAATTCAGATATTTAATTAAATATTAAAAATATTTAATTAATTACTAGACTATTGTGATGTGACCATTTTTAGGTGTATACATTTTGCCCCTCTTTGAAGTGATGTGTTTTTACGCATTGCTTCAAAGAATTTTGAAATTTTCCCAAGATGCTAATTGTCAAATGTTGATAGGTATATGCCCCCTCGGACGATGAATCGATAAGATTTTTGATTTTTGTGATTTTTTTTGTTTTTTTAAATTTTTTGGAATTTTTTGATTTTTATGATGTCAATTCATCGTTCGAAAATGATGATATGAAGAAATTTACGTGGAAATATGTGAGATGAAAAATGGATGACCTAGATTGCCCCTGCTGTGATAAAATGTGATAATATACCCCAATTTTACTTTTAAATAGGTTAAAAATATCATTTTCCATGTCATTTTCCCATTTTAACCTAGTAAAAATTGAAATTTTTGAGCTCTGGAGTGAGAAAGATGGCACTTCCTATCCACCAGCACCGTTTTGAGTGCATCCAATGACATCAGCGACTGACACACTATGGACCTATGGTATGTACCCCGTTAATCGGTGTTTGAAAATTTTCCATTTAGAGCACGTTTTTCAACCATTTATGTACCTTCATGCATTCTTTTAGCGCCCAATAATCTTTTTGTAGCGCCCTTTAATATTTCCATAGCGCCCATCATTCTGTAGCACCCATGATGATTTCTGTAGTGCCCATCATTTCTCAGTGCCCATTATGATTTCTGTGGCACCCATGATTTGATGTTGTTTTGTGTGATAAATTTGTTCCCAAGGTTGTTGGAAAACAAATAATAGCTGATAAATTTGCTTTTAAAGTTGTTAAAAACAAATAGTTGTTTGATAAGTTTGCTTCTAAATTTGTTAAAAACAAACATAATTGTGATAAATTTACTTTCCATGATGATGAAAAACAAATAGGTTGATAAGTTTGCTTCTAAAGTTAAAAACAAACAAAATTTTGATAAATTTGCTTTCCATGATAATGAAAAACAAATAGGTTGATAAGTTTGCTTCTAAAGTTGTTAAAAAAAATAGGATTTTGATAAATTTGCTATTCAGATTTGATTGATTTGTCTTGATGAATCGATATTAATTTTGCTTTGACTTGATGATTCTTCAGGAGAGATTGGGCGTCTTGCAGTTATGGGAGAAAATTTTGAAGACATGGAGATTGATTCTGCAGCTTGTATAGGCAGATAGAGATGTGATTGAGGCATGCAGACTAACCTCATTACTTGAGATGCCTGAGGTGCGTCTCAATAAAGACTTATTGACAACACTTGCAGAGAGGTGGCACAGCGACACGAACACCTTTCATTTGCCGACAGGAGAGATTACTGTTACTCCTGAGGATGTATACCGCATCTTGAGGATTCCAGTGATGGGCGAGATAGTGAGTTTTGATGACTGGGAGGTGGGAGATACTGACGGTTTGAGATGAATATTCAGAGATGATCAGATTGTAGGATATTATATCTCATGGGCGGAGATGACGGATTCGTATGCGCCCTTACCCTTTGTACTTGCAGGCTTCATTGGAGGTGTTTTATGCCCCAACCATAGGTCGAAGGGTTTTGCAGTCGGGTGGGGTCATGTACTTGAGAGCATGGTGATGCAGGGTACACGATATGCTTGGGGATCATGCATGCTTGCACATTTATATGATGAGCTACACCATATTGTGTATGGTGGAGGCTGAAGTTTAGCTGTTGGTTGTTCACTTTTATAGATATGGGCATGGGAGCACTTTGCCATTATGTGACCATTGACTCATGGACGATGACCTGTCAGTCGACCGTACAGATTTAGATATACCGATATCATTGCTCAGTCGAGGTTGGAAAAACTGGATCATTGGCAGTGTCTTCTGGATGATCTCGAGACAGTATGCTGGTGGTCCTATGTAGATTGTGAGGCATGGCCAGAGGATGCTAGGGAGATGCCCTTTGTCTTTACTTCCAGATATCTGATTGGTTGTACTCCTGGGATTATTGAGAGGTTTCTTCTTGGCCATGTATGGTGACAGTATGGTTGGCCTTAGGGTATGCCACAAGGTTCATCTATTTATGTACGTTGGCAGCAGGAGATTATAGTGTGGGGTCCACGGATTTCATATGATGCAATAGTAGCAGAGTTCACCAGTTTGGGAGTTCAGATGTGGGACTACAAAGCTGATATTCTTGACAGGGGGATGATTCCAGAGTATGGTCAATATGTGTTGGAACATCCTGTGCCATGATTATTTGATCTTGATGAGCCTGCCGCTCCAGTTGTAGAGTAGAGACCACAATAGGGGGACATAGGCGACAGTGAGAGGCAACTTCAGAGGGTGATGACTCCGAGGAGGATGATGATGATGAGTCAGATGGGGATGGAGATAGTAGTGATGATGAGAGTGGAGGTGATAGTGGTGGAGGAGGTGGTGATAGAGGTGGACCGCGGATGAGACATTCAACTTCATCGTCTTCAGTAGATCCAGTGGTGCCTGGTCAGATAGCTACCTTGCAGAGTAGAGTGCAGAGCTTACAGGGTTAGTTAGCAGAGGCATAGGACTTGGTTACACAACTATAGGGACAGTTGACTATAGTGACAGCCGAGAGAGATACAATCAGATAGCAGGGTGAGTAGGCCATGGCCCTAGCTGACAGTCTGTAGAGAGTAGCAGTAGGTACCTCAATTGGTGACATGATGAGAGAGGTGACCAGAGCCACCTGAGAGGTAGAGTTCTATAGAACTAGGTATCATGATGCAGTGCCACTTGAGCGGAGAATGAGTTATACACAATCTCGGTCTACTCATAGTCACTCTCGGGCTACCAATAGGGGTGTGTCACAGCCATTACCTCTAGGAGGTTCATGAGGGGTAGGTGGAGAAGGTCCATCAGGTGTAGGCGGGATAGGTCCCAGACCAACACCATTAGAGGATAACACTTCATAGTGCATTTTGCATGATATCTTATATGTCTTATTGATACTCCATTGAGACATCTGTATACACACTGATATGATCCCATTTTTGATGATGTATATTTTTTGACATCCTTGTACATTTTGACCTTCAGTTTTGAGATAATATGATATGCAACGATGATTCCTTATGTGATGAATGCATCTATTTTCTATATGCATGATGTTTTATGTGATGGTTTCACAATGTTATGCTTATGATGTATATGTATGCATGATTTTTCAGATATGAAAATGAAAGTGCAATGCTATGATATGATTGCAATCTATTGATGAATGATTATGAAATGATGGATGGTACCATTTATTAATACCCATGATTTTCTTTTTGATTTATAATGTATGCTTTGTTTTTATGATTTTCTAATGCAAATATGTATGAAAAATGTATGTGATGATGTTTTTGTGAATGTCAAAATGTACTCAGTCATTTATTGGAAAGATATGAAACTTCGATACTTTGCCAGCTTTTGGGAAAATCTATAAATGCAGAATGCAAATTCTAAAATGAATGTAATCTATACTAACCATGCAAGATATTTGAACAATATTGCCATTCTGAGAGCTTATTTGTGCCTTTTGTGTCATCATAGAGCATTGAAATGTTGAAAGTTAATACAAGCATCAAAGGGTATGTTAGCACCAGTGATGACCTGAGTATTGCTTTCATGATTTTTGATATAGCAAGATAATACAAGCATCTAGGTATAATTGAACTGAGATGACTTGAGTATCGCTTTCATAAATAGACAAGAGTTAACCCATTTCCCATGCAAATTCTGAAATGTCATCAATGATACTTAGTAGAGCATGTCTCGCGACCAATTTGCATACTATTAATGATTTCCTCACAAACAACAGACAAAGAAAAATCATACTCCTTCCTTGCTTTTCTAGTTTAGTACATCATCGAATTGCTCCAGATATATGATAAAAAAATCAACCAACAATTCAAATTTTGCCTAAAGTATTTCCAAACATTATTCAGATTAAGATCATCCAACTTGGTTATCACCATTGATGTTTTGTGTTTTGATTAACGTTGTTTTTTACCATGTTTGTTTGATTTCATTGGCATTGAGTAATCGTTTTGGTGTTGTGGTTGATTTGATGGGTCAATGTATGTTGCATTTTGTCAAAGCATTATTTGTCTATTTGTGATGTTCTAAAAGTTAGTTTCCCCCTTGCTTGTTTAGTTTGTGTTTCTGCCCCCAGTGTAAACACAACCTAAATATGATGGATATGTACAAATTTCATCAAGCCATGATGAAATACAAGGATTCTCGTTGCATGATATGGATATGATAAATATGTACAAATGATAGATATGGATAGATGATGTCGTAAAGCGTATGGAAGACATAAGCTAATAGATAGAGGAGCCCATTTTGATCACAAGTAGCACCTATTTTCCAAGTTTTCACCACTTGTTTTTATTGCACTTTTTTAGATCATGTGAATTTTTTTGTTTTTTTTCTGATTTCTGATTTTTTTTTTGTATTTTTTAAGGACTTTTTTCGATTTTTATGTATTTTTTCAGGACTTTTTCTGATTTTTATGTATTTTTTCAGGACTTTTTCTAATTTTTATGTATTTTTTTAGGACTTTTTTAGTTTGATGATTCAGACATAGAACTTCTTCAAATGAATGTTGTTAATCATCTCTTCAAACAGGTCCCCTTCTGATGTAGATAACTGATATGCTTTAGAACCGTATGCTGCAATGATGACAAATGGACCAAGCCAATTTGGTTCAAATTTTCCTTTCTTTTCTCTATCTTGCTGATTGCGTGGATTTTCTTTCAAGACTAAGTCACCTACTTGAAATGTCCGTGGTTTAACTTTGTGATTGTAGGTACAGGACATAACTTGTTGATAACCCTTCAAATGATCAGCTGCATGTTGGTGTCTTTCATCTAACAGTTCTAGCTCTTGCAAACAAGATACTCGGCAATCTTCATCATTTATCAATCCTTTGAAGGAAACCCTAAGCGAAGGTATTTCAACCTCTAATGGTAAAATCGCTTCTGCTCCATATACCAAGGCATATAGGGTAGCTCCTGTTGGTGTGCAAATGCTGGTTCTGTATGCCCACAAAGCTAGATTTAACTGGACATGCCAATCACGATCGACATCATTTACCATCTTCTTCAAGATCTTCAAGATTGTTTTGTTTGAAGCTTCTACTTGACCATTTCCTTGTGGATAGTAAGGTGTAGAGAACCTGTGTTGGATGTGAAATCTTTCACAAAGCTCATCAACATCTTGATTCTTGAAAGGCCTCCCATTATTAGTGCTAATAGAATTAGGAATTCCATATTGGCAGATGATGTAATTTAGGATAAATGAAGAGATTTTTTTACTGGTCACGGTTGTCAAAGGAACAACTTTGATCCATTTTGTAAAATACTCTATAGCCGTGATGATGAATTTATGCCCATTTGATGATGAAGGATGAATTTTTCCAACAAGATCTAGTCCCCACTGAGAAAAAGGCCATGTCAGAGTGAAAGGCTACAGTTCTTGTGCAGGTGGATGAATAAGATTCCCATGGAACTGGCATTTAGAACACTTTTTGACAAAAGTAAAAGATTCGCTCTCCATGGTAGGCCAATAATATCCCATTCTAACAAGTTTCTTGGCTAAGGTTAAACCACTTGAATGAGTTCCACAAATACCACCATGAACCTCTTGTAAGGCTTGTTCAGATTCATCACATTCAAGACATCGAAGGAGCGTACCATCAAGACCATGTCAGTAAAGGATATCGATGATCAAGATATAACAGGATGATTGGTGTATGAAATTGCTTTTTTGGTTTCGGGATAAGTCCAGAGGTAAGATGTTATTTTTTAGGTAGGTATAAATTTTTCCATACAAAGGTGAATCTGAACCGGTTAAATGACATATGACTTGGGTCTCAGGATTATCATAGGCGGGAGAAAACAATTGTTCCACCAAGAATTCGTACCGTTTTTGATTTTCTAATAGTTGTAACAAAGAAGCAATTGTAGCCATTGCATCTGCAACTTTATTATCAATCCTTGGGATTTGTGAAAACTTGATTGCCACAAAATACTTTTTAAATTCGTCCACCATGTTCTTGTAAGGTAGCAACTTATCATCTTTAGTCTGATAATCATCATTGATTTGATTAATGACAAGTTGTGAATCACCATAGACTTGCAACTCTGTAATCTGCCAGTCTAATGCTATCTTCATTCCTATGAGCAATGCTTCATATTCAGCTATGTTATTTATGCAGGGAAACATCAATCAATATGATTTTGGGATGGTATATCCTTCAGGTGTAACAAAAATAATCCCTTCCCTCGAGCCATGTTGCGTGTAAGATCCATCAAAGTACAATGTCCATGATTTCCTAATTGTTGCTGTGAAGACGTCTGCATCAGGAAATTCAATGTGCATTGGGTTTTCTTCTTGTAAAGGTGCTTCAGCCAACTGATCTGCTATGACCTGTCCTTTTATAGCTCTTTGATCTACATAGTGAATGTCAAACTCACTTAAGATCATTACCCATTTTGCAAGTCTTCTTGTTAAGGTAGCTTTGCTTAAGAGGTATTTTAGTGGATCGATTTTGGTTATCAACTTAACTGTATGAGCCAACATATAGTGGCACAACTTTTGAGAAACAAACACTACTGCTAGGCAAGCTTTTTCAACGAAAGTGTAGTTTAGTTCATGACTTGTTAAAGTTATGCTGATATAGTATATGGCTCTTTCTTTGCCTGTAGAATCCTCCTATGCTAGTAACGCTCCCAAAGATACTTCTGTTGTTGAAATATAAAGTATGAGCGGCTTTCCTGGAACTGGTGGAATTAGGATTGGTGTATTCATGAGATATTGTTTGATCTGATTAAATGTTGCTTCACACTTTTCCTCCCATTTGAATGGGACATTTTTATGCAATAAATGTGTAAATGTGTAAATGATTAAATCTTGTACTAGATTTCGCAAGGCTTGACAGTTATTTGTTCTATGACCTTTACATCGATGATAATTGCAATAATACAAGTCATTCCATGATGGTGGTTTGACTCGTGGCTCAAAATCTCTTTGTGGAGGTAAGGTGATAACCTTATTATCGAGAAGCTCCTTGAGAGTAGACTCAAGAGATTGACCCAAAGTGGTAAAATTCCGTCAATTTGAAAAGAACGGAGATCTTGGTAGATTTGTTGTTGGGTATTGCCAAGATTTTTATTGAAATTACCATGATTATCCTTGTTGTTTTGATTGGTCATGCTTTCTTGATTGGAGTTTTTTCCTTGTTGGTTGTTTCGTGGAGTACTTGATAGGTTGAAGATAGATGATCTTGTTTGTAGATTGTTTGCATCCACTATACCATCATTGACAACATTTTTATTTCTATTCCAAAACCTTGTTTTATCATTGTTGTTATGGTTAGATGAACTTGGATTATCAAGTTTTATCACTCCTCTTTTGACTAAGGCCCCTTCAATGGTAATTGCATTTTCAATCAATTTTTCAAAGTTATGAGGACAATGAAGATTAAGCCTAAGCTTAATTCTTGATCTAGGCTATTGATGAAGATATCCATCTTTTCCTTTTCAAGAATATGGTGGGAATATCATGCAAACAATCTTCTCCATCTTTGCAAAAACATAGTGAAAGATTCCCCTACTTTTTGTTTCACTTTACAAAGATCAAGCATGGTTATCTCGTGGTTGGATGTTGTAGGCATATTGTGATATAAACTCCATTTATTAACTCCTCAAAGGTTTTGATGGGGGGAGTGATCTTGGAAAGCCACTCCATGGATTGTCCACCCAGACTTCGTGGAAACAATCGCATTAAGTAGGTATCTTCATAAGCGAATTCTAGACTCATATTTCAGAAATCCCTCACATGTTCAATGGGGTCAGTTTTTCCATTGTACCTATCAAATTTAGGGATTTCATAATGTTTTGGAAAAGGGATCATTTGAAGACTCCTATCAAATGGATAAGGAGATATGTCATCCAAAACATACTTCTTTGTTGCACCCCCTTGCATTTCCTTTATTTTCCCTTGTAATTCTTTTATCTGTTGAGTAAGGGCACTAAAATCATTAGGAGGAGTTTCAGGATTCTCTTTAATCCCTTCTATATCAAAATCAGAAGGTAATTTAGCTCCTTGATTAGCTAATGAAAGAAAATATCTTTCTTTGTTTCGTTCTAAAATCCTTTCCATAAAAGTATGGAATTGGGGATCTTGCTATGCTCTTGAAGTTTTTCTTCTGTTATCTCTTCTATATGAAATGGATTCTCTTCCTTCTCACTATTATCACCCATTTTTCTTGTGGTACTTTCTCTTTCATCTTTTTCTATATGCTTTCAAGATCTCATGACAACAGGCATAAGCTTTGCTCCAAATTCAATTAACTTTTGATCAAAAGAATGAAATAGTACAATTTGTGATGGTTATGAAAGTTCGGATAGAATGAAGATTCTATGACTTAAAAGATTTCTAATCTTTAGCTCGTGTTTTTTCCTAATTGAAAGGATGAAAATCCTATTGGCGGGAATTTAAGCAAAAGATCAAGAAAAGATGATTTTTCACTTTATGAAGTTTGATCGTAGCTTCGTAAAAAGATGGATTTGTGAGAAATGCCTAATGTGATTGAGTTCTCTATTGCAGAAATTGATTTGGATGAGTAGAATATTCAATTGCAGGTTGGGGAATATAACAAAAATGAATACGCTGACTGTGGTTGTGCCTTTGAGAAAGGGCTCTTCTTTGAAAGAAAGCTTGTGAGTATAATGGTTCTACAGCATAATCATCAGTGAAACCTCTAACATAGTCATGATATCGATGGATAAAGGTTCTATGTTTAAGTAATTTTTTTTTACTTTGGTACAAGAATCGTCTTTTCTTCAATAGTTTCTTGTAGCTAAGTGGTTTCTTTGGCTTTTTGATTCATTTGAGAATGAATTTCTTAACAAAGTTTGTGGATTTCCAATCTCTTAACATGAGGATAATCAATGTAATTATGAGTTTTGGATTATCTTTACTGAATTAATTTTTCAAAGACACATCAATCAAGTTGTAGAATAGTTGTTTTTAAGTCCTATACTAAACATTAAGTGTATGATCAAAATATTTGTCAAAAATTGTTTTCACACATTTTACACATGACAGATAGTTCAAGAAAACTCACTCTTAGTACTCAAGTAGGTCACCATAGTAATCAACAACCCACATCTTAAAACTTTGTCGACTCACATAGCCATGTCACCCCCAAAGGGGCGCTCATGTTTTTGTCTTTTCCAAGCGCGTACTCAGAGTGACAGAAGTGGATACTGGATCTCCTGAGCAAATGGTCCTTGGCAGTTATATGATGAGTATCTTGGGGGTAGATTCTTCCCTCCCCTGCACTATGATTATTATGGTGTTCAAAAACTAAATTCGGTTAGATACTACGGTAAGTTCGTAGTAAGGGTTTTCGTTCAGTGCAGAAAATGATATACTCCCTTGAGAGACCTCCCAACCTTTAGAACAAAGGCTTTGGGGATAGTTATCAATGCACACTACCATCAAATGGGATTTTCATCAACCATCCACATTTGATTAAAGTGGGTTGGAAAAATTGGCTTTAGTTGTTCCCACTTAGGTCGTTCTCGTAGGGTGAGTACTTTTTTCCACTACGACAAGCCTTCTAAAAGGTATTAACAAAGCTTAAAATTGCATGAAATAAAATAGACGAGTCTGGAATTTTGATCACCTAGTTAAGGGGAGAGCATAGGCCTATCACCTTTTAATCAAAGCAAGCAAGAGTTCAATTTTAAGCCCAAATAAACAATTTTATATGCTAGGTGAAGATATTGCTTCACAAAGACATGGAGTTCTTTTTAGTCCAAAATAGAAAATGAAGTGACTATCCTAGGATTGATTCATTTTTTCTGAATTTAAGTGACTATCCTAGGATTACTTTATTGTTTTAAAGCTCATACTGGCCGCGGTTGCATCGGATCCAGTCAAATCATATTTAAGTTACAGATTACAATTGTAGATTTTGAAAATCTATGCTGAATTTTTTTTTTAAAAATGTGCTGAAATAGACATCAAGAGCGCTACTAAATCAAAAATGGGCATTGTAGGACGATTAAAGAGCATTGCAGGATGATTAATGGGCATTGTAGGATGATTAACAGGCACTGCAGGATGGTTAATGGGCATTGCAGGATGATTAATGGGTGCTGTAGGATGCTTAATGGGCGTTGTAGGATGACTAATGGGCGTTGTAGGATGTGTAAAGGGCGCTGTAACATAGTTAAAGAGCACTAAACTGGGTGTGAACTACACTGAAGTGTGTTTAATGCGCTAATATGCTCTTTCATCTATAACCTGTTAGAAAAATCTGCAAAAAGATGTTAAAATTGGGGCAAGATCCCCACGGTGGGCACCAAAAATGTGTGTGGGAAATGTTAGTATCAAAATAAAATAACAAAAACACACCAATGCAACATTAAACTAAAGAAAGCTAAATAAAATGAAATCAAAAGGTTCAAACAAAGCTTCTTTAGAATCGTTCCATTGTCCTCTATCTCTAGTGATTTGCTTGAAGTTGCTGCTCTCAGATTGTGTAAGCAAAGCTTCTTAGAATGACAACCTGCAGAATGAGTATGCAAAGGAAGAGTACTTATCTATCCTATATGTTGGTGGAGTGAAATGTTGATGTACGAATATGCACAGGGGCTGTAGATTATGCATAGGGGCTGTGGATTATGAATGCTTTTGAAGCTATGATATGAGGATGATAGGCCATGATATGGAATGCTAATATGCTAATCTATGTTATGCTATGATTCTAGAGGCTATGGATGCTAAAATGCTGTGCTATTGCAATTTGGCTATAGTTTTCCCGTACAAAAGCTTCTATGCTTTTTAGAGACCCAACAGTCCTTTTTATAATTTTTACAGGCAAGAGCCTGGCTGGCAAAGATCAATGGCTATGAGATTGTCTGGTAAATTTGAATGGTGAAAGATGGAGAGGTTGAGAGGAAGATGGAAGATGTTGGGAGGTTGGAGAGAAGAATGGAGGTTTGTCTTCAATCCACGTGAACAAATTTGCTCAGAGAAATTAATTTTCTGTTTTGAAGTTTGTTTCACGGTTGTTCAAGATAATACAAATTAAATAAATAAATTTATTTAATTTTGTGTGAGTTTGATATTTAATTTTAGGACTATAGAAGACTTAAATATTTGGAATATTTAATTGTGAATGGATTTAGAAGAATTAATTAAATATTTGGAATATTTAATTATGAATGGAATTTAGAAGAATTAATTAAATATTTGGAATATTTAATTGTGAATGGAATTTAGAAGAATTAATTAAATATCTTGGAATATATAATTGTGAATGAAATTTAGAAGATTTTAGAATATAAGAATACTTAATCTTTATTTGAATAAAATATTCAAGCCAAGATTATATGATAATTAATATAAATAAATCGTAATGTTTATTTAATTAATTAAGAAATGGATAAGAAAAGTGATTAAATAAACTTATTTATTTAATCGAAACAATATAAATAAATTATTTAGATTTATTTATACGCAGATTGAATTCAGAGATATAATTAAATATTAAAAATATTTAATTAATTACTAGACTATTGTGATGTGACCATTTTTAGGTGTATATAGTAGCAACTTACAAAACTTGGTCTACCATTCAGGAATTCAACAAAGATAATGGAGATATGAATGATTGGTCATAAACAACTTGAAGTAGATGATAGTCTTCTTGATTCAGCAAATAGACTTGTTACTTACAATGTTTTTGTCTCTTTTCCAATGTCCTCTTTCTATACACCATTTATTATATATAGGCATTTCAATAAGGTTAGCGTTATGCCTGAATAATAGAATATAAGTGCCTTTGCAGCCTCTCAATCCAACTTGTGAGCCTTAAGTAGGCAAGGAAAAATAAATAACAAAGAAATAATAACCAACCTAATGCTATAAAAAAATTAGCTAAATTATATGTTCAATTGTTTGAATTTTTTTATATGTAAAACTCACAACCTTGCTTCTAAATATTTTTTAAAGAAACCCTATTTTTTTAGATTTTCCTATTTTTGATAGTTTCAAAATGTCCATTTCAGAAACTAAACACACTTTCAATTTCAGATATCTTTTGTATTAAACAACAAAACCCACCCAAGCCCTATATGTTACAAATCTATACTAGTATAGTTTTAACCATAATGATTATACTCTCATCTTACCATATCAACTAGGGGGTTCAACAATGTTGGATGATAACCTATGTATTCAATTTTAACTATTTATGCAAGCTACTTTTGAAATATAGCTAAACGATATTAGAATTTTACTTCAGATAAATCTGATCATGTTTGAAAGAAACAAATGAATGAAGATGTTTTAATAGTATTGATCACAAAGTGATGTTAGATTATGTGAAACTATTGAATATGTTATAGGAGAATTTGTCTTCAAAAAAATCAACATAAAGCAAGAATTTACTAGACATACGTGCTGTCTTAATTTCAAAATGCAGAATAAAAAATTAAATAACATAGATAATCATATCTTTCACCATCAATGAACATAAGCAATAATAATAATTTTTTTTGTCATTTTCATTTAATAAAAGAAGAAGATAGCAATACATTTAGAAAGCATTCCTATTAGATAGAAAAAATCCTTGTGGATGATATAAAATCTTCCCAAAGTTCCATAGAAATAAGGTCAAATGGGACTCTCATTATTTTTAATGTAGCATATACATAATTGAAAAGAAAGACATCTTAGCAAACACAGGCTTATACAGATTGAAAAGGAAAACAAATTTTCAAGCAGGGAACTTGTAACAATCAATGACTTGATTAAATCATATCTTCTAAACCCCAAAATTCAAATCATGCATAGATCTTGACAAAGAATGTAGCATATACTTAATTGAAAAGGAAGAAAACTTAGCCAACACAGGCTTATGAAGATTGAAAGGAGAACAAATTTTCAAATAGAGGAAAAGACCATGAAAATAAACAACTTATACCAAACTATATGACTTAATTAAAACCTATCTTCTAAACCCAAAAATTCAAATCATGCATAGATCTTGAAAAAGAATGTAGCATATACTTAATTGAAAAGAAAGACAACTTAGAAAACACATGCGTATGCAGATTGAAAGGAAAGTAACTTTTCAAACAGAGGAAAAGACCATGAAAATAAACAACTTATACCAAACTATATGACTTAATTAAAACCTATCTTCTAAACCCCCAAATTCAAGTTTTGCATGGATCTTTGCAAAGGGGAGCTTAATTCCCAATCTGGGTCTTGTAGTTGAAATTCTTTGTATTTTTTCCACCATATCGTGAAGCTGCTCTCTTCCGTGAAAACCTCCTTGGAAATAATTTTCTCCTCAATCATCCACGACACATAAACTTAAAAAAAAATTAGGCTTTCCATGAGATGGGCATTTATAACTTGATGTCCCTCTTGCTCTTGTTGGAGACTTGTCAAGTCTTTAGCAACTTCTTCTACGTGAGCCCAAAAATAAGATTCCTCAGTTAAGGATACAAAATTTGTGTGAAGATTCCTATCTCTACTTGTGTGAGTTTCGTTTTATCATCCAACCATTTTTCCAGAACCTTATGACGAACCGACCTATTATCAAGAGGCTCTACCAATCTTTTGTATGCAGTTCTAGAATTGATCCATTTATTCCTAGTTTTGAAGTCACTAGGCAATTTATGATTCTTCACCATATCAATAATGTCATTCTAGAATTTTTGTAGAGATATCCACCCTATAGTGTCATCATCTTCCTCATATTTTGATGAAACTAGAGATTCCAATAGTGATTGATTGATTGATGGTATCCAATAGAGATTCTACTCTTGAGGACAAGTTCAAATTCCATTCTCAATGACAAATCTGAGATAACTCTATTTTTGGTCTTGATAATAGCAAAAAAAAAAGATTTTCAGCATATGTCAAGTTAGATTTGACACTAATTGACTTGTTCAACATAAGGAATGCACAAAGAGGAGACTCAGTGCACTGGGGAATCAAAGAAGTGAAAGATGATAAACATATGAGGTTGTTATAGGTATGCTCGTAGATGTTTTCAATGCTACAGTTTTAATGCTTTGAAAATGAAGATTTAGTTTCATTGTGATGATAGCAATTTCAAGAGGGTTTCACTAGAAGGGGATTGTTGTAGTTGGAGATGGAAATGAAAAACTAGATGGGGACTAAGTAGGCACCGATATAACTCTGTAGTCATATTGCTACATGGCTGTTATGAGTTATGTTGGAGAGAAGTTGTGATGGAAGTCAATAATATTTATTTGTACTTAGAATAGTTTGGTGATTATTTTTCTACTATCTTACATCTACCTTGTACAGGGGTCCTCTGATATATTTTTGTACTAATTTTCATGTCTAGGAAGCCTGAAATGTTCTTATCAATAGTAGAATTCTCATCTCGTGATTGCATCTTGAGTTTGATCTTTTTATCAGGTTTTCCATTGAGGTCTAGACTCCTGGGGGCCACAAGGTCACTCGATGGGTTCCTATTGATTCTTTCTTCTGAATGATGTTATGTTTCATAGTTCACCTTATGTCATCAAGGTTTTTGTAGCATAACATGATATATTGAGTTCTATTCCATCATGTGAATGATTTCTGTTACAAGAAAAAAATGGCTTTACTACATTTTTTCATTCCATTTGTTGATGCTTTTCTTCTTGCTTTCTGTGAAGAGGAAATCAATTTAATGTAAATACCATTAATTTTATTGTTTTTGTTATGGAAATAAGAATTTGGTTCATCTCAGCTTCCTTAGCATTCATCTTTTCTTCTAGTTTCATATAGAACTCTTTTCTCTTCTCTGCTCTTTCATCACTTTTGAAGCTAAAAACTACTCCATTTTCTATGTTATCCAACCTACTTGCATTGGGAGATTTGTGAGACCCTACAGAAGTTGATCTAGTTGCATCTCCTCCTATTTTTGATTCAGGTTGTTTTTTATTTGTTTTGTTCTTTGGAGCTGTCAAATTATCATTTTTATGCCTAGTTTTCTCTTTATGTGGTGTCCTCGAGCCAGCTGTCTTCAGTGCCCCATTGGCAGAAGCCTCTTTTTTAAAAGTTATGGTCACAGTTGAGCTATTTAGTTCTACTTTTGAGGCTTGTTTCTTGTCCCCAAGGGCCTGTCTAGTTGATGCTCTTTTATCTATTCTAGGATTAATCGATGCAATCAAGGAAAAATAAAATTCCTCTTGGTTGCATCCACATCAGCCTCCTTCCTAATCACAACACCACTATCTAGTTTTGCTGAAACCTTTGGAAGACCTCTCATAGAATTGTTAGGCCCTGATGACACCCAAACTTTTGATGTCCTGGATGTAACATTGGATGGTGTTTTTGATGGAATGGGCATTCCCTTATGGGGGACTTTAGCTCTTTTCCCATGTGAAGTAGCAGTATTCTTCTTAGTGAATTTTTCTTTTTTCTCTTGTTTTTGAGAATCCATCAAGGCATGGTTAGATGCCACCTCATTTTTCCTCTGTTTCTTTGACACCCTTATTGTCTGATTGTGCTTATTTTGGACTATCTTTGTTCTTGTTCTTCTTTTCTTAGATTTTTGTTGTCAACATCCATCATATTAAAATCATCCACCTCTATATCCCTTACAAGTCTATAATGTTCTTTGTCATTTTCCATTACTAGGTTCTTGTTTGAAGAAATGACCTCTAAATAAACATGTTCTTGCTTAAGATTATTCATTGCTGGAGGTATATATTGAATTGGCTCCTCTGTTAAGACAATTCATGCAATAGAAGTTTCTTCATCTTAGGACCCTCATCTCAACTCACATCAAGATTAACTCATACTCTACCCCCTACTTAAAGAGTTTTAAGGCTTCATTAAGAAGCCCATTATGCAAAAACCCAACAATCCTGGAATTCCATGCAACCACATTTCTTTGAGGCATTTCTATAAAGAAACCCTAGGCTTCATCAACAGATCGTTGTTGTGGCATATCCAACAATCATGCTAATCCAAGAGATTACATCTGGGTCAGACATTTTTTCAAACACATTACGTGCCATCTTTAAGCTGCCAAATTTTGCATACATGTTTAGAAGAGCGTTTGTCACAACAAAATTAGACTAATATCCACTTCTTATTATATGTTCATGAATCTCCATACCCCATTTCTTATTTCTTTTAAATGCTATTTATCTAGTTTTTTACATAACTTGTCTATATTTATAAGTCAGACAACTTGTAAAATGTATAATTGTTGGCATGGGAATGAAATTGGATTGTTGTTGATGTTTTTTATTCTCATGGATAGGTATTGAAGCACTTGCATGGGTGATATAGCTTGTTTGGATAGGACTTGGAGACTTTTGAAAAGGCGGGCAAGGAATTCAAAGTTTGCTGCAACAAATTTGAAGTCAGCGAAGCCCTCTATAGTGAATTCAGAGGTAATTCAAAACCCTCATTGCCAAAAGTAAGCTGGTAGGAAAAATAGGAATATTCCATTCTCAGTAGGTAAACTTCAAATGAATGTAAGATAGATCTTAGAACAATGACTCATTATATCCTCTTCTCTTTGTTATGGTCTCTACTAAAATTGACTACTTTAAACAATGTTTTGGCCTCTCTATTTTCAGATTTATGTTTTTTTTCTTTAAATCAAAAACTAAATTAATACTGGAATGCACAATATTACAGATGGATCAGCATCAAAGGTTGACTACTAATCAATATCATGCATATGATGAGAGAGTAGCTGATGAGAGGGACATTGAAAAATACCCATGTCCATGTAAAAATTGTCTTGGTGGAAAGGTGAAAAAAATAAATATGATTTATTGACATATGATAAGATATGGGAATAGTGGTATAAGCCCTTGGGCTTACAATTATTATGAAGATATGATAGAATTGCAGACTGTGAGAGATGAAGAGGCAACAAACATAAATGAACAGACATAAGTGTTTGACAAAGGGTTTGAAGTTTATAGAATTTTGAATGAGGGTCTAAACGATGATTGGGCCAAGTCAATGGGGGATGCTTTAAAGCTTGTGTATGCTAATTGCAAGTTAGGTCATTTGGAAACAATCCTTCAAATTCTTAACTTGCAAGTGGTACATGGTTGGACAAATGAGAGTGTAGATCAGTTATTGGCATTATTAAGTTCATTGTTACTAGTTGACTCCACATTTCCAACAAAACTAAGTCACTGTAAAAAGAAAATCAGTAAGCTCGGCTTGGGGTATGAAAACATCCACACATGTGTGAATGGTTGTGTATTATTTCACAAAAATATTGCAAATGAGAGTAAATGTCTGAAATGTCATGAAGTGAGGTATAGACAAGGGTTGAAATTAGTTGTGGTTCCTAGAAAGGTTCTTCACCACTTTTCGATAATCCCACAATTACTCTAAATGTATAGGTGTAGAGACATTGTTAAACTTATGCAGTGGCATGCCAAAAATAAGAGCACTGATGGAAAACAATGACATGTTTCTGATTCTAAGACGTGGATGGAATTTGATAACAAATGGCCTGATTTTTCTCAAGATCCTCCTAATATAAGGTTGGGTTTGGCTCTAGATGGGATGAACCCATTCTTAGATCAAATTACTAAATGGTCAACTTGGCCAGTGTTTCTAATAAATTATAACTTGCCTCCATGGTTAGAAACTAAACCATTTTTCTTAATGATATCATTGATTATACCAGGAAAGAAAAGCATGACTTTAGATACAATAGATGCTTATCTAGAGACATTATATGATGAGCTAATGGAATTGTGGAAAGGAATTGAAGCAATTCAATCTTTAAGGGATGGTCATTCAATCAAATTCACTTTAAGAGCTTCCTTATTGTTTATGATTCATGATCTTCCTGCATATGGCACATTGTCTAGTCTCTCTATTCATGGATACCATGGATGTCCTGCTTGTAACTTTAAGGATTTTGTGAGGCACTCAAGAATTTTGCATAAGTGTATTTATTGTGGACATCGTGCTTAACTTAAAATGGATCATCCATATCGTCGACAAAAAATATGTTTCAATGGTCAAGAAGAGAATCGTGAAGCGCCATTGCTAATAACAGGTGATTACATTGTTGAGAATGGACAAAAAAGAATGTCATTTATTGAAAATGATGGGATTGTTGGCAGTAGATACGATCCATGTAATGAAAGCGGTGTAAAACAGTTGTGCATATTGTATAAGTTGCCATACTTTAAGGATATAGCCATTAGGCATATTGTTGAATTTATGCATACTAAGAAAAATATAGCTTATGCTATTATAGAAACTCTTTTTGGTGCTTTTGATACTATTTCATCATGTGAAGACTTCCGAGAAATAAAGATTCGGCAAAATCTTTGGGTTGAAAAATATGATAATGAAAAATATAGAAAACCTAGTGCTCCTTATGTCTGGACAAAGGAACAATGTGTACAATTCTTATAGTTGATGTCTCAGACTCGCTTTCCCACTAGATATGTAAGTAGCAGCATCAGAAGCCAAATTGACATTAATAGCTTAAGAGGCCTCAAGACCCATGACTATCATGTCATAATAGAGAATATTTTACCTATTGTGGTAAATATATCGAGTTTGGCAAAGGGGCCAAGATTGGAAATTATAAGGTTGGGCCTAATATTAAAGAGAATGATTTTACATGTATTAGATCCTTCGAACTTTGATAGTTTGAGGGAGGAGGTTGTTGAAGTCCTTTGTCTCTTGGAACGAGAATTTCCACCAACAATCTTTAACATTTCTATGCATCTTTTGATACATCTACAATATGAACTAGAGCATTGTGGCCTAGTAAGAACGAGATGGATGTATCCTATAGAATGATATATGAAGGTTTTGAAAAAAATTGTTTGTACTAGGGAAAAACTAGAAGGCAGTATGTCTAAGGGATATTCAATGCAAGAGGCCATGGGATTTTGCATAGAATATATGAAGGATTTTAAAAATGTCAATCGACATGTATGGGATGATGATGAAGATGAGAGAGTTGTAGGTGAAGTATTAGAAGGAAATGGATGTCACTTCAAGCTATCATATCAAGAAAGAAGTGCAATACATGCCTTTATTCTTCAAAACACATCTTCATTCGATAAGTGGCGTAGGTAAAAAAAAATTACACAATAATTTATTTACTCAATTACATTTACACATTTATATTATTAATCTTACTATTTGTACATCATTATTCTATGTAAAAAACATGAACAAGAGAATCAAGCTTGGATGCAACATCGACCTCAAAATTGCAAATGTCATGATTTGATTAGAGGTGATTCTTTTCCAAAATTTGAAAATTGGATTGCTAATGCAATCACGGATGCAAAAGAAGAAGGTCAAGATATAACAACGGAGGAAAGTGAGCTTTCACAACCTCCACATTTATGGGCTATGCATTTTAGTAGAATGTGGGCCTATGGTAGTCATTTAAGAGTGGAAGAAAAAGACAAAGGAAAGACAAATTATGATTGTGTTGTTAGTGAAAAATTTCTTCATGAAATTGAGAAGAAATTTTATGTTGGATTCATCCAAGAAATTATTCAAGTGGATTTTGGTGAAAATAGTCCTATATTATTATGACAATTTTTTTCAGAGACAGATGAGCTGTATGTTTCCCCTCTTCAAATTAACCAATAATTTCTAATTGATGATGTAAGAAGCCTAGGTTGGCCATATGTCATTCAAATAGAGTCTCGTTCGAAACGAAAATTCATGGAAGTTGTTGATGTAATGCTTGATGGGAAATATGTTAATTTACAAGAAACATTTGAAGAAGTGGATGAAGACAATGAGGGACTGTTTGAAGAAGATATTTTGATTACCAATGAAGAAATTGGAAGAGAGAATGTATTGCATGTCACAAATGAGGATGAGGAAGAAAATAAAGTAGATGCAGACACGAGTGATCAGGATTTTGATCTTGCTAGCAATGCAGATGATTAGTGATGAGCCCCATTTTATGACCTTTTATTTAAGACTTTTATGTTGTTTTAAGACTTTTTTATGTTTTAAGGACATGGACCTTCAGACTAATACATGTTTTAAAGCATTAATATTGAAAAAAGTTGCTATATGAATGCAATAGGAATTTGTTTTCATATAAAAATGAGGATGCAATATGAATATGTTTTCATGTATAAACGAGGATGCAATATGAATATGAATATGAATGCAATATGAATATGTATACCATCATTGCTTTACTTTGACAATGATCTTTTCTTGACAGCTCCTCTGGATCATTGCTTCCACTGTCATGATAGGATGTTATAACAGTCCTTGACCACTGTACTTTGACTCACTACTATGACTGTTATAATGCTTGTACTATTATGATGCATTTGTATTACAACAAAACCTTCACTCATTAATTATGTGATGCAAAGGTAGGGGTTGTTCAAAGTTCTCAGCTCTTTCTTTTGTTGAAATTTTTCCAACCAAGTAATGTTCTAAACCCTGCAGATAATAGAAAAATTGTTGACAACTTAAGAATCAAGATGTACAAACCCTAGACACTAAGCCTTAAAACACTAATAATATTTCTACTGCTCTCTTGTTTGTTGTTCAAAGTTTGAAAAGAATGTAAGTAGAGTTAAAAATTGTGTTATATAAATAGTCTGAATAATGAAAATTTGTGCCCAAATAAAAAAGAATAATTAAGAACCACTCATTTAACTTTATAATAATGTCATGGTCAACTAAATATCTAGGTATAGTTCTTATTGGGTATTTCTTTGTTGCCTTTACTGATCCATGTATAGCATTTCTAAAAGCCTATTTGTAGGATTTCTTTTAGAGACACACAGTTCTCACGAGTAATTTTTATTCCAAGAATTGGTTTTTGGTTTTTAAATTTTTAATCTCTAAACAAATAATTTGGTATATATTTTAATTATAATTGACGTCCTTGTTTCTTACATCTAAATATATGACATCCGTCTGAAGGCCTTCCATGCTATAATTATCATTCAATAGTTTCCAAAAATGTTTTTACCTGGAAATATCTATTCACTGTATCACAAATTATACTAATGCTATAGTGAAAATTTAAAGCTACAAATAATGTTCTTTTCTCCATTTCTCACTAGTTTACAGACCTACATGGACTGTTGATAAATACTTGTTTGTGTGCTAGAGGATGGAGGGATTATCTAGGAAAAGTGTCAGTAGTGAAAAATATCATAAATAGTTTTTTGAGAAAGATCTGTTTGTTGGTTTGTAGCACTGAAGTGTTGAGTTGCACGAAATTTATGTTGTATTAGTTGATATATTTTTTTGGCACTACAAATCTTTTTTTATTCTCATGTAGCTGCATATTGTCCAACACAGTTTTTCTTGTCTTTGAAAGAAGAGTGTATTCTCTTTTTGTAAACTTGTAGTTCGTGGAACTTGGAGTAGAATAATGTAAAAAATAATGAATAGAAATCTTTTGATGAAATATATTTAATCCTTAGATGTTTTAACCATCACATATATCTTCAACTTGATGAACCCAAATGACTGTATGGAGTTTCAGACTTCTTGGACAAATTGGATCAAATCACTTGACAAATAGTTATCTCAACCCATTTGGTTGCTTTCTTGATCAACTGATCCTTGGATGACAAGTATGTATTGGAAAAACCTTTTGAGAAGCTAGATTTCCATAGCAAAGCTTCTACATTTGGTCCTGGTGCCAGCCAAGTCACCTAGAATGCCAATGGCTGCCATTATCAAATTTTTATCTATCATCTTCATTGGAAAACCTTTGTAGTTAAGAAACTTCCATGGAAAAGCTACTGCATTTGGTCTTGATGCGAGAATCTAGTCATCTAGAATCCCATATGTAGTCGCTGTCATGTTCTCATTGCCCTTTTCTTGAAAATTTCACTTGAGGAATTGTATACCATGACATGTATAGTACATTAGCTACTCAACTGTAGGTGAATTTTTTGAAACCTTGATATTGCTTCAAGAATTCAACTATGAGCTAAGCACCTTAAGCAAGCTAAGTAGCAGAGTAATGGAATCAAGCTATGGAGCTATATCAAATACAAAAAATGCAAATTCATAGTTAGGATAATGTTTGATAGTGAGATTTGCAATCTGTAGATATCCCAAGTGTTTGTGAGCTCTGCTACTTCAGATGAAGGAGGTGTCGATGTAAACAAAGTTTGGGCATCTGCCTCACTCTAAGCCCATTCATCCCACATAGACTTAGATATAACTGCTCATTGCCCACAAAGATCAGATTGTATATTAAACAAAAGAATAGAGGAATGAAGCCAAAAGACTAGGAACACCAAATTTATCACTGACCTAATGGTGAATCCGCATCTAATGTGAAGGACTCCTTATTCCAATTCCAAGATTTGATGGATTTATTCAAATACATTGCTAAGATTTTTATGCAAATGGCATTTCTGTATGGAACCATTATTTAATATCCATTGATTGAAATACCCACAACATCTAATGACTATTGTATTTGCAGTGCTTTAGACTTCCTACATTTTTTAATGACTATTCATTAAAACTAAGATCTCATAAACTTGTATTTATGCAATTTCTGTTATAGTTAATTATCTCTATATCAAGTTGCTAATTTATGCATTATTGTTTTTTTGGACATCAAGAGATGAGGAAAAAGAATTTAAGGTGCAAATTAGATGATAGCGATCATAATGCTGAAATTACAGTGACAAATTATGAGTGCTTTCGTGAAGAATGTGTGGCCAAGAATAATGAATATTTATCGCGTCTTGGTTTGACAAATAGGCAAGTTATAAATCCACTAAGTAGTATATTATTTATTTCATACCATTTAATGAAATTTTATAGGCAAGAGCTTTATGTATATAAGACATGATATGATTTTTTTTTGATTTTACGGGAAAGAAAAAGAGTGCAGAGAAAATGTAGAGAAAAAACAAAAAGAAAGTAAAGATACAATGCTGCCAGCTCGTAGAAGCCAACGCATAAAGGATGTGTTTGAAGTGAAATTTGTGAAGACCAGTACTGATCTACCTACTCATGCCACACCTGATGTGGCCAAGGAGCATGAAGTTTTGGTTAATGAAAGTCATGAAGAGAGTTCACTTGCATCTGATATGCCTCAGAGTGCACCTGTTGCATCTACAACTTTTGATGGAATTAGTGGATCAGCTAGAAATATTGGTAGTGGTTCAACAGAAGATGTGCCTACTTTTGTTAAAAGACAAAGATTGAGTCAATATTTATATAGATCTACAAAGATGAATGCAAAAGAAAGAATATTAGAAGGGAAGAAGCCATTCTTGGTTGAGGTATCAAGAGATGGTGAACCCATTGGGAAAAATTCTGCAAGGTGGGCCTCGAAGTTGGGTGTAAGATGTAGGGACCATTTGGATATTTGCAAATAAAATTTTGCACAACAAGATCCATGAAATGTGGAATATGTTATACAAAAAATGGAAAATGTCTTTGACACTATTGGTGGACAAATCTCCAAAAAATATTACAAGCATAAGATGAGACTTCTGATGAACAATTTTAGATATAATTGCAGAAAAATAATATGGAGGGAAATGAGAGGTTAGACTCCACTCTATCTCCCAAACAATGGGAGGCATTGAAAGAAAGTATCTGTTTTGAAGAATATTTGACAAAGTGTAATAGAGGCAAGAGAGCAAGAGATAATGTGAGGGCTGAATATACATTTGGCTAAGGTGGGTTGCAGGCCAAAATTAACAAATTTGGAGTAAGTGTATGGATTTTTGGTTCTATTTACATTGTGTTATTTAATTAAATTTTTTATTGAACTGACTATATGTTGAAATTGACATTGTTTTTTAGGTGGAAAACAATAATAGAGAAGTAGGTGTAGAAGATATTGTCAATTATATGGCAACACTAGATCGTACTAAATCTAAGAGTAGTATGAATTGGAAATCTAGTTCGTCAACAGAGATTTCACAGACATTTGTTGAGCGCCCAGTAAGAGCCTCTCCAAATCATGTCAACTCAAATGAAGAGTACCAACATATAATGAGTTGATTACATGGTCTCACCGAGAAAGTTTCGCAGTTGGCTGCCTCTATTAAGCCTATAGTTTTTGCATGGAATGACCATAATTCCACAGATTCAGATCAGGTAAGAGGCTATTCCTCAATATTTTGATTCTCAACTATATCATTTTTTTGCATAGTCTTTCTCTATTGTTGTTTTTTCTTTGTTGAGCTCTTCATAATTGTCTTACTCTATATGTGTTTATAGTTGTAGAAAAATTATATGAAAGTAGAATGAAACGAAAAAGACCTTGTCGATAGAGCTCTCAGCAAAGCTACACAACTTTAGGACAATGTTGATAGTGATTATGTTGAATTCAAGGAGTATGTGCATGATATTGAGGTGAGTGCTATGAAACCTTTAGATTATTTTTTTAATTTTGGCTTCTTTGGGTTTGAGCATAGGTCACAACTAGGATTGTATATCAGATTCATTTATGATTGCTTTTAAATCTAAAATGTTTGGTATGTGAAATGAGTGCATTTTAAGCATCATTGTCAACCATGTAATTGCAAATATAATTGCAGAAAAATAATATGGAGGGAAACGAGAGGTTAGAATCCACTCTATCTCCCAAACAATGGGAGGCATTGAAAGAAAGTATGTGTTCTGAAGAATATTTGACAAAGTGTAATAGAGGCAAGAGAGCAAGAGATAATGTGAGGGCTGAATATACATTTGGCTGAGGTGGGTTGCAGGCCAAAATTAACAAATTTGGAGTAAGTGTATGGATTTTTGGTTCTATTTACATTGTGTTATTTAATTAAATTTTTTATTGAACTGACTATATGTTGAAATTGACATTGTTTTTTAGGTGGAAAACAATAATAGAGAAGCAGGTGTAGAAGATATTGTCAATTATATGGCAACACTAGATCGTACTAAATCTAAGAGTAGTATGAATTGGAAATCTAGTTCGTCAACAGAGATTTCATAGACATTTGTTGAGTGCTCAGTAAGAGCCTCTCCAAATCATGTCAACTCAAATGAAGAGTACCAACATATAATGAGTTGATTACATGGTCTCATCAAGAAAGTTTCATAGTTGGCTGCCTCTATTAAGCCTATAGTTTCTGCATGGAATGACCATAATTCCATAGATTCATATCAGGTAAGAGGCTATTCCTTAATATTTTGATTCTCAACTATATCATTTTTTTGCATAGTCTTTCTCTATTGTTGTTTTTTCTTTGTTGAACTCTTCATAATTGTCTTACTCTATATGTTTTTATAGTTGCAGAAAAATTATATGAAAGTAGAATGAAATGGAAAAGACCTTGTTGATAGAGCTCTCAGCAAAGCTACACAACTTCAGGACAATGTTGATAGTGATTATGTTGAATTCAAGGAGTATGTGCATGATATTGAGGTGAGTGCTATGAAACCTTTAGATTAATTTTTAATTTTGGCTTCTTTGGGTTTAAGCATAGGTCACAACCAGGATTGTATATTAGATTCATTTATGATTGCTTTTAAATCTAAAATGTTTGGTATGTGAAATGAGTGCATTTTAAGCATCATTGTCAGCCATGTAATTTTTTGCATAAAATATTGAAAATAATTATGCCAAGCATTATACCCTCTAGTTTACTTAGAATCATATTTGTAATGTTGTAACATATATGTCTGTCAATATGTGCACATATTATAATATACACAATATTGTTTTTGGTTCTGGTATTTTCCTTGGTTGCTTATAAATGATAGGGAAAAACCTTTAGGAAAAATAGTTTTAGCATAGTATATATATTCAATAAAAGGTTATGATTGTATGTTAGGGTTGTCTGATAGCCACTACTAGACAAAGTTGCATGCTGGAATTTATAAGTAGAAATTAGACACTTAAATTTTAAGTTTATACACAAATTCATTTCTGTGGGGAAATCACTTAGACAAAAATCTTTGCTCACATTATTTTTGGTTGCATATTGTTCCAACCCTATAACATAGTGCATGTACAAGGATCAAAGGAGAGAATGTATGTCTCTTTTGTGAGTGTATTTTTTCCCCTATAGCACAAAGGGTTTGATAACTTATAAAATTATCTTTCTAAACCTAGCTATACTGAAAGATGGGCATCAATATAATGAAGGGGAAAAGAAAATAAAGATGCTACTGTGCCAAAATGAATTATAAAATATCAGATTTCGAAAAAACAAGGAAATTGCCATTAAACTTGAAAAATTGAAGACCAAACATCCACAAATTTTATACAAATCTAAGATTTATGAGCTGCTAATTGGAGAAACTAGAGCTCTAAATTTAAGATCATTTGGTATTGAAGGAGATTATAGTGTCGTAGTATACACAAGGACCAAAGGAAAACTCTTACCCATATCCACATTAGTAACTTAGTTCAAATTGTGAACTTCACTAATTAGGTTTATGCCTCTACCTTAGCAAGCTCCCTTGAATACAACTTGCCTACTTGAAGGAAACTTATGAATTACAATGTCTGTAATAATTATCTTGTAGTAATACTTACCCAGAATTTGGTGCAATCCAATGCAGTGTTTTTCTCTCATATGAAGTGTACCTACAACCTTTACAAACACAATTACACAATAATAAGATGAATGAGATCATTTGCACACCCAAACTCGCCTATGAATACAAAAGGTATGGAAACTCTTCTCCAAAAGATGTGAAATTATTACATATAGTTATATTAATATACAAATGAAATAGATATATAGGGGTAAACAGATACATATGGGTAAACTTTATATATAACAAAATGAGTAGCTTCCCACACAAACTACATAGAAAGCAACATTGACTAAATATGGTGAACCTACCTTACTCATGATTTCTAGAATGGCCCAGTTATTTGAGATTCTCCCCCATATCATGATAGGTTTCCTTTTACTATACTATAATTAAAATATTAAACAACATATAACCTTAGCTAGAGAATAGCTCCTTTTACACAGATATTATTCAATTATTGTAGTTATGTATGCAACATGCCTTCCCCTTTAGGAGCCTAAAGATAGAGGACCAAATGGAATTTTCCCATGTGTACCTTTTTGTGTTTTGGTGCTTTGTTTTTTGGTTGGAGATGATAATTTGTATGTGTTGGAATGTATAGAAGGTCTCTTCTTTTATTAATTGCATGAATCCATTGATTGTGTTTTTCTGAAGAGTTTTGATGATGTCATATGTGCCCAAGTAGGGCTCAATTGAGACACTATCAAGGCTCTTCAAAATATATCATGAAACAACATCTACATTAAAATTCAATGGAGAGGGTTCAAGATCATATAATCATACAATATTTGAATTAAAAATATGTTCCTATTACAGTTTGATACTCAATTTGTCTTGCTTTTCCTATTTGTGTACATTTCCCTTCCATGCATATAATTTTCTACTTTCACAACTGTGTCTATTTTAGGGAAACATGTACTTAAAGTTGTAGCACTTGAACATAGAAATGTGTAAAAGTTTAAATAACTCCCTTGATTCTATTGGCAACTTGTCACAGCTACAACACTTGAACATAAAAGACTGTAGAGGTTTAAATAACCTTCCTAATTCCATTGGCAACCTGTCACATCTGCAACACTTGAAAATAGAAAGATGTAGAGGTTTAAATAACCTCCCCAATTCCATTGTCAACCTCTCACAACTGCAGCACTTGAATATAATAGGAAATTTTAAAGGTTTAAATAACCTCCTTGATTCTGTGATGGAAAACACCTTGGAGACCTGACGCCCTTTTTCTTATTTTTTGTTTTACTCATACATTAATTGTTTCTAACAGAGAGTGAAATGAGGACGAAGTATTCCCTATTGGTTTGAGTGCCTGAATGATGGCATTTTTTATTAGCTCTATCTGATCACTCTCTTTTCACTATGTAATGCTGCTTTGTTTGAGTTTAACACTGTGTTGAGGTCTGTAGATGTTTAACCATTTGCAACCATACTTTGCACTGTGTCATCAGATTTTTGTTATCTTTGGAAGGCTTAGCACTATTTGACAAATATGTCTTCATATCCTAAACCAGCTAAATCTCACAATCAACATGCAATTTCCAAGCACCAAATGCTTCTTTAGACATCTCTTACTATCCACTTCAACAAAACAAAAAAATTACAATGATTGTCCCAAAGAAATCTTCAGATTCTCAAATTTTGTGCCTAAAAAGGCTACTAGAATAGGTTTTTTTTACAAAGGAGACCCCTCTTACATTACTCCCAAACCCTTATCAACCTCAAAAAGTCATTAATCATTCCTCAAAGCTCATGATTTCACCATTTGTACTAACTGAAAACCATAAAAACAATTTGATCCACTAAACCCTTGTTTTAGATTGAATTAATAAGATTATAATGTGGAAACTTGAGAGTTTCTTTGACTGAAATCTATCACAGTCTGATAAAATGTAGAATTCCAATGGAACTTAACCTAGCTTGGTTTGGAAAATAAGCATGGGAGTGATTTTCTAAATGTTCCTTAAGCATAAGCAAGTCTATATATGAGTGATTGAAGTGAATTTCCAATAAGTTTGTGCTCAAATGTAGCCAAATGAATAAGCCCTTCCTGGGTGCAAACCTAATTAACTCTGTTATGGAATGTAGACAGTATAAATTTGTGCATTCTTCTTCAAGCAACTTATGGTGAGTCTTTGATATGTTTTAATACATGATGAAGGGCACCTTAAAGGTTGTTACAGTCAGTAAATTGAGAGATTGTGTTTGAAGGGAAGCTCTGTTAGACCTATGGCAGACTGATGCAGAGTCAGAGGAAGGAAACCAAAACCTTGACACACTTATTCAACTATATGTCTCTTTGTAACATTATACAACTCAAACTTTTGAAATAAGAGTTCCAATCTCTTTCAAGTTCTTTAAAACATTCTTAACTTTTAACCAAGATCAACTTCCTTTATAACTTATTCAATGGCACATGATGGTTGCAAATAAAAACTGTCTTTCTAAGCACAATCAATCAATGAAAACTCATATCACCATTATTTGAGTCAAACAAAGACCTCACAATGTCTTCCTTTTAAGTTTTTACCATTCTATTTTGACTGTCACATGGTCCCATTCAAAGATTCCATACAATACCAAAAAAACTAAATCAATAAATTCTCAAATGGAATAAATTTTCCAAATTGTCCTTCACCCATTCAGGTTACAATCAGTTATTTGACCAACAAGACACAATACTTATCATGTTTCTGATTGAGAGGAACCCAAGTTCATAAAACCACTTCAACAGATTCACTTATTTACACATAGGAACCACCTTGCTCAAACATCAACAATAGTAACCCTACCTTTAAGACTACTTCTAACCTTTGAGTCACCTTAGATAGCTTTCACAAAATATTTTCTAGACACTTATACCTATTCTTTCCTCTGTTCCAACAGAATCATAATACTGAGCATTCAAGGGCCACATTCTTGTAGTACTTTGTCTTCACACTATCAGAGATAACTCACAATACATACCATTAAGACTGACTATAACCAACATTCTAGATACCCCTTTCCATGCCATGAAATACATCAAAAATTCACCATTAGTTATTTTGAGAGATAGTGTGCCAAAATGGACTATTAGCGTTCCACAACAAGGCTAATTAGGTCTGCAACCAAGGTAGGCTTATTCATTACCCAATTTCCAAACATCAAAATACTGCTCCAGTGCCTCAAACAGGTGTAGTTTGACCTACATAAGCCTAAAAAAAAATTAAAAGGTCACCCCCATAAAGATTTCTACAAACCCTAGGTTTTGTTCCCTTCACATCCATGTTTTATGGTAGTGCCCAGATTTACAGTCCAAAGATCCAAATTTTCAACACCTAAACTTTATGCCCTTGGCCCAAAACCATGGAAGTATGTAAGAACATCCTTAGAATAGTATTCTCACCAAAAATTAGAGAATTCTAATATTTACAAAAGGAGAAATTCAAATTTGTCACTCACTGTTTACCCTAGGTCAGGGTATTGGCAATTCTAAGAAAATTTACAATAATTCTCTCAAATTATAACCAAAATGCATGAAACAAGATCCAAATGGGAGGTGATTAGATTCTTTACCAATTTCAATCATTTAGGCTCACATTTTTTTCCATACAGATTCATACAAGGGTCTGAAACATAGAAATTCTGTAGAAAATTCATAAAATTAGAGATATTCTTTATTCAAACTGCAAAACTCAATCACCCACACCTTCTCCATCAGTTACAAGGCCTTTTATAGGCATTTTCATTTTATTTTCAACTTCCCCAAATGTTCCAAACTAACTTTTAAACTCTTAAAACCATTAATCTTCCCTAACTACATTTTGGCAACCTTTATTGATAACTTTACATTTGTTTTACAATTTGGTTCAAGACAAATTTTACAAAATTGGACAAATTGGACTCAAATGACCATATAATAATCTCAACATATGAGAAATAACCCAAATGAACTTTGAATCATCAAAATTTGAATCAAACTCCAAAAAATTTGTTTATGCAAACATGATGTATTCTAGGTGCTCCTGCACCACAAACCTAGTAGGAACAGGCCAGAGTAATGGAGGAAGCACTCCTTAACTGAGTTCTTGGGGTGAAAAAAAAGGTTTTTTTCATGTTGTTTCAACTCTAGCAATGTTGCTCAAAGTGTTGGCTCAGCCTTTGGTGTTTGGGAAGATGAAGTTAACATTGTGACTTAGGAGAGCCATTGTAGCACACTTAATAGACAGTCATAAAGAATGGAAAAAAGATGATTGGGCAGGATGTGTAATGAATGTGATCTTGTCATTTCAACTCATATGAAGGTGTATCAAGTATAGACTGGATTGATTGTGTCTTAGAGATCCAAATTTGTGCTTGTAATCAAAGAGTCTCTTTGTTATATCTTGAAAGACGGTCATAAGGAACTAATGGTATAATGAAAGGGTAGATGTTGTAAAAGTTTTTTTTTGTTATTTTGACTCAATGCAAGGTGACATATGTTCTGATTATGTTTCTAAAGACAGTTTGTATTTGCAACCATCATGTGCCATTGAATGAAGTTGTAAAGGAAGCTGATCTTGATTAATGGTGTTGACTGAGTGTGTTGAAGAACTTGACTGAGTTTGGGACTCTTAATAATTCAAATGTTTGAATTGGAAACTATTACAAAGAGGCATATAGTTGAATAAGTGTGTCAAGATGTTGTTTTCTGTCTTAGCTCTGCATCAGACATGTTTGTTATAAACAAGCAAGTCAATAAAGCCATCAGAAGAATGAAATAAGTTACATATTTGCATACATGGAGATGATGCAGAGATGAGAGAAATCAAAACCTTGACACACTTATTAAACTATATGCCTCATTGTAACATATCCAACACAAACATTTGAAATAAGAGTTCCAATCTCCTTCAAATTCTTCAAAACACTCAGTCAACATCATTAATCAGGATCAACTTCCTTTACAACTTCTCCCAACCTTTCATAATGGCATAAGATGATTACAAATGCAAACTTTATCTTCCTAAGCACAACCAAACATATATCACCATTATTTGAGTCAAACAAATAATTGCATTTGTTTTGTGCAATCTTGAGCAACTTGACTCCCCAACACTCCAACTCACCTAATTTCAAAATAAATGGTCTTAATTGAACTTATTTAGAATAAAAAGACTCAAAACACTTTAAATTACTCATGACCCTCCTAAAATCAACCTATTACATTTTACCATACCAAACTGTCCTGTATTGGAAAATGTGTTGACATTTGCATATGATTGTGTTTGTATTTTCAGTCCTGAGGTCTGCTCTTTATCCATTCTTGGCTCAACATTTACTTGCTTCCTTTCACCTATACCTACACACAAACAAGTATTAGCAAAACCAACACCATGAACTTCCTTCAACTCAATCTCATATCCTTGCTTAGGTCAACCCTGTTGTGCACTTTGTATTTCTACCCCTGTGATTAGTCCTTTATCTTTCCTCTACCCAACATTTGAGTTTTTACCATGTTTTACACCTGTAAACAAACTGTTGTTAACAACTCTTTGACTTTGTTCCTTTTCTTTGCCATGCACATGCCTGCATCTGTCCTTAATACCCTATTTTTTGTGTAATTTATTGTTTACTCCATCAACTGGCCCCATCACTATTATAGTAGGCTTATGTACCCCTATACCTGCAAACTCAACTTGTTTCTCATGCTTATTCATAGCCACAGGACACTCAATAGTCCCTACAACAATAATGTCATACAACTTCACTATCCTTACCTCCTTTACCTCTATATTTTCCTTGTGACCTGTTGTTCCTACATTGTTAGTCCTCAAATGATCTCTACAAAGACAATTATACAAACATATAACTCAATATGTAGGGTCCATAATGATTACCAATTGAATTCTAAAGATCTCCTTCAATGTGTTATTAGCAGGCTATCAATGAAAACTTCTGAGATCTCCTTTTAAAATGAATTAAAAGCAATCAAAATAAGTTCTAAAGGTACTTAGAACAAGTCAGTATAACATCCAATGAATTTCAAGGCTTCCCAAATCTATACAAGTTCGTACAGAAGAAACAAAGATAAAAAACATGGGAATATGCAGAGAACATTGTGTTTTGTTTGAATTTTTCTTCAAATGAATCAACCAAAATTTTCCTTCTAGCCCTTTAAGGATTTATAGAGCAATTATAATTTGGTTCTCCAACTTCCCAATGTTTCTAACTAGTTTTTAAACACTAACCCCTCTTATTCCCTTAAAATTACATCTTAAATAATTGCATCTGTTTTGTGCAATCTTGAACAACTTGACTCCCTAAAACTCCAACTCGCCTAATTTAAACATAAATGGTCTTAACTGACCTTATTTAGAATAAAAAGACTCAAAACACTTTAAATTACTCATGACCCTCCTAAAATCAACCTATTACATTTTACCATACCAAACTGTCTTGTATTGGAAAATGTGTTGACATTTGCAGATGATTGTGTTTGTATTTTCAGTCCTGAGGTCTTCTCTTTATCCATTCTTTGCTCAACATTTACTTCCTTCCTTTCACCTGTACCTGCACACAAACAAGTATTAGCAAAACCAACTCCATGAACTGCCTTCAACTCAATCTCATATCCTTGTTTAGGTCTGCCCTATTATGCACTTTGTATTTCTACCCCTATCATCAGTCCTTTATCTTTCCTCTTCCCAACATTTGAGTGTTTACCATGTTCTACACCTGTAAACAAACTGTTGTCAACAACTCCTTGACTTTGTTCCTTTTCTTTTCTATGCACATTCCTGCAACTATCCTTAATACCATATTTTTTCTATCCTTTATTGTTTACTCCATCAACTGGCTCCATCACTATTATCGTAGGCTTATGTACCCCTGTTCCTACAAACTCAACTTGTTTCTCATCCGTATTCATAGCCACATGACACTCAATAGTCCCTACAACAATACTGCCATGCAACTTCACTATCCTTACCTCCTTTACCTCTATATTTTCCTTGTGACCTATTTTTCATGCATTGTTAGTCCTCAAATGATCTCTACAAAGACAATTATACAACACATAACTCAATGTGTAGGTCCATAATGAGTACTAGTTGAATTCTGAAGATCTCCTTCAATGTCTTATTAACAGGCTGTCAATGAAAACTTTTGAGATCTCCTTTTAAACTGAATAAAAAGCAATCAAAATAAGTTCTAAAGGTACTTATAACAAGTTAGTATAACATCCAATGAATTTACAAGGTATTTCAAATCTGAACAAGTCTGTACAGAAGAGATAAAGATGAAAAACCCAAGAATATGTAGAGAACGTTGTGTTTTGTTTGAATTTTTCTTCAAATGAATCAACCAAAATTTTCCTTCGAGCCCTTTAAGGCTTTATAGAGAAATTATAATTTGGTTCTCCAACTTCCCAACATTTCTAACTACCTTTTAAACACTGACCCCTCCTATTCCCTCAAAATTACATCTTAAATAATTGCATCTGTTTTGTGCAATCTTGAACAACTTGACTCCCCAAAACTCCAACTCACCTAATTTCAACATAAATGGTCTTAACTGACCTTATTTAGAATAAAAAGACTCAAAACACTTTAAATTACTCATGACCCTCCTAAAATCAACCTATTACATTTTACCATACCGAACTGTCTTGTATTGGAAAATGTGTTGACATTTGCATATGATTGTGTTTGTATTTTCAGTCCCGAGGTCTTCTCTTTATCCATTCTTGGCTCAACATTTACTTGCTTCATTTCACCTATACCTGGACACAAACAAGTATTAGCAAAACCAACTCCATGAACTGCCTTCAAGTCAATCTCATATCCTTGCTTAGGTCTGCCCTATTATGCACTTTGTATTTCTACCCCTGTCATCAGTCCTTTATCTTTCCTCTTCCCAACATTTGAGTGTTTACCATGTTCTACACCTGTAAACAAACTGTTGTCAACAACTCTTTGCCTTTGTTCCTTTTCTTTTCTATGCACATTCCTACAACTGTCCTTAATACCCTATTTTTTCTATCCTTTATTGTTTACTCCATCAACTGGCTCCATCACTATTATCGTAGGCTTATGTACCCTTGTTCCTACAAACTCAACTTGTTTCTCATTTGTATTCATAGCCACAGGACACTCAATAGTCCCTACAACAATACTATCGTGTAACTTCACTATCCTTACCTCCTTTACCTCTATATTTTCCTTGTGACCTGTTGTTCCTGCATTGTTAGTCCTCAAATGATCTCTACAAAGACAATTATACAACACATAACTCAATGTGTAGGTCCATAATGAGTACTAGTTGAATTCTGAAGATCTCCTTCAATGTGTTATTAATAGGCTGTCAATGAAAACTTTTGAGATCTCCTTTTAAAATGAATAAAAAGCAATCAAAATAAGTTCTAAAGGTACTTAGAACAAGTTAGTATAACATCCAATGAATTTACAAGGCTTTCCAAATCTGTACAAGTTTGTACAAAAGAGACAAAGATGAAAAACACAAGAATATGTAGAGAACGTTGTGTTTTGTTTGAATTTTTCTTCAAATGAATCAACCAAAATTTTCCTTCGAGCCCTTTAAGGATTTATAGAGCAATTATAATTTGGTTCTTCAACTTCCCAACATTTCTAACTACCTTTTAAACACTGACCCCTCCTATTCCCTCAAAATTACATCTTAAATAATTGCATCTGTTTTGTGCAATCTTGAACAACTTGACTCCCCAAAACTCCAACTCACCTAATTTCAACATAAATGGTCTTAACTGACCTTATTTAGAATAAAAAGACTCAAAACACTTTAAATTACTCATGACCCTCCTAAAATCAACCTATTACATTTTACCATACCTAATTTTGAAGCATAGTTGTAGGTGCCCCTGCACCATGCAACCCCCCTAAAATAAACTCAGGTCCCATGAGTGGAGGTTGATACCAACCCCACCAGCCACCGTACATGCTCCTAGGATCCACAATCTCCTGCCACTCATTCAGTCCTTGTTCTCCAAACTGTCCTGTATTGGAAAATGTGTTGACATTTGCATATGATTGTGTTTGTATTTTCAGTCCTGAGGTCCACTCTTTATCCATTCTTGGCTCAACATTTACTTGCTTCCTTTCACCTGTACCTGCACATAAACAAGTATTAACAAAACCAACACCATGAATTACCTTCAACTCAATCTCATATCCTTGCTTAGGTCTTCCCTGTTGTGCACTTTGTATTTCTACCTCTGTCATCAGTCCTTTATCTTTCCTCTGCCCAACATTTGAGTGTTTACCATGTTCTACACCTGTAAACAAACTTTTTTTAACAACTCTTTGACTTTGTTCCTTTTCTTTGCCATGCACATGCCTGCAACTGTCCTTAATACCCTATTTTTTATGTCCTTTATTGTTTACTCCATCAAATGGCTCCATCACTGTTATAGCAGGTTTATGTACCCCTGTACCTATAAACTCAACTTGTTTATCATCCTTATTCATAGCCACATGACACTCAATAGTCCCTACAACAATACTGTCATGCAATTTCACTATCCTTAGCTCCTTTACCTCTATATTTTCCTTGTGACCTATTGTTCCTGCATTATTATTCCTCAAATGATCTCTACAAAGACAATTAACTCAATGTGTAGGGTCCATAATGAGTACCAATTGAATTCACTATAAGAGGTTGGATTTAAAATTAGAGCCTTAGATGTATAAAAGAAGAATGAAATGAAATTATAATTCATTACTGAGTCACTGACCAACAAAATTAAAGTGATGGGAAACAAAACAAATAGTATACCAGTAGTCACCCATATAAACTAGTATATCAGTGAGCACCCACCTTGTCAATTTTCTCACATGATTGTGCTCCCTTCTACATTTTAATTAATTATATTAGATATTCTAGCATCAAATAATTCCACCTTAAAATTATTGCTCCCCTAAGGTAAGAATAACAATGGCCAGTATAGTAGGAAATTTGCATATTGCAAGGAATTTCGTCTCTAAACAGCTACAGAAGTACACATGGGCAGGGTTAAGAATTAAGCTCCTACCTACTAAAATGATGAATTAGAGGTCTCTTTTTCCTCAACTCAATCACAAGAGATTAGTATCTATGTGATAAGCAATAGACCTATTCTTAGTTCTCTATTGCAGAAGGTTTAGTCTACATGCCTTGTGTGAAGCTTCCAAGGATTAAACCAAAGTTGCATTCTTTCCCACTAATTTCAACAATTTCCATGGGACAGCAAGGGAGGAAGAAACTCATCAAACTTGATCCTTGTCATGACATTGACATAAAAAATTGTACTCAATTGGGCCACAAAGGCCAAAATTGGCAATTTCTCATCTGTCAAGAAACATTGTAATTTCTTACTAGATAAAATAATCTTGAACCTTGTCAAGGATATTTCACAATTGCATTTCTATAAAAGATGAGATTTTTTTTAAATTTACAACACTCAATCTTGTTTTTCTTCAATTATATACACATAAAGATACTTAGCCAATATTGTAAAGAAGTAGGCATCAAAATTAGCAGGTGATCTTTTATTGGTATGAAAACAATAGAAATCTCCAAGTTAAAAAGAATAGAGATAGTAGCGGAAATTGAAAGTAGTCATATCCTTGTCTAGCCACTAGTCATGGAAGAAAAATATGTGTCACATCTTTATTATGTGCTTGGTAGTTGACATCATCAAGCAATCAATATAAATGTGGGCGAGAAGGAAGGAAAAACCTTTGTTGTATTATTGAAGAGCTCTCTCTATTTCCTTATGCATCATAGACCACATTTAATGAGCAGGATACAAGCAGCCCTTTCATCTACTTCTATAGCATAGATACTGACTCTATTCTTTTGTGGCTTTAAAAGCCAATATGATATCCAATAGATGGCTACAATATCAAAGGCTTTCCATGTGATTTTATTGAGATACAATCTAAAAAATTGTAACATAAACTAATCAAAAAAGCTTGGAACGAACTACTAATAAGCCCATGAATGTAACAAATGAGTAGATCTTGCTTGTAAGGAGTAAAATAGTTTTTATATCTTTCTATTTAGCTTGAGCTATAAATGTATAATTTCAAGTGAATTCCTTAATTTGAATGTATTAAATAGAGTGCATGTGATCTCACCAAACAAGAAAAGTAGCTCCAAAATCAATCTTTTTTAAGAGCAATTCTTAGCAAATAAATGCAAGCAACTAGGAGAAAGGGGGCCTTTTTGAAAAGGTAAAAAGGCCATCACATGCCTAGCATTTTGTGCTAAGATAAAAGATCAAAGCACTCACAATAGAGAATTGGAGATTAAACTGGATAAACCAAGTGATATTGGTTTGAAAGGTGGTAATGTTTACTTTGAGTTTATAAGCTGAATTGAAATTTTGAACAAAAATTAACTATCATCCATAGGTTTTGGATAAGAAATTATTTTTTCCTGGTTTTTGACTCCTCACACCTTGGTAAAAATGTCTGTTTCATAATTTTCTCTTGTTTTCTAATATGTTAGAAGGAAAGTTTGTGATAAGGTTACTGAACAATAGTTAATATGGAATGCTTGTTGATATTTAAAAATTGCTGATGTGTATACACAAGTAGGCTAATGAGAATGGGTTTGTAAAAAGATCAGCTACTAGTATGTTGAGTGGAAAGCAGCTTTCTTCTCCAAACACGGTGAGTTCTGTGATGACCTCAGTGAACATATTTTATCATATTTTTTGTGTTCTATGGTATTGAATATTAAATCTTACAATTTTTATTTGTTTGAATGAGATATTGATTGAGCTGCATGTAGGTACTATAATCTAAAGAGAAAATTGTACAAGTTTATTAGTTTATGTTAATCATGCATAAAAAATTTATGGAAGCCTTTATGCAAGTTCAGTAGGAACATGGATGAAGTGCAACTTTTGAAAATCATAAAAACTCAACATATCTTTCAAGGATTGTTATAGATCAAATATAATATAAGTTGAACGTCATGCTTTGGATTTATTTTTGGCTGCCTTGTGCATCCTTTTTTACTAATCTCCTTATGTGTGGATAGAAACCAACCCTGTACCTGGTCAAATCATTTTTTCAAAATGTTAGCTTCAAGTTTATAAGCTGAATTGAAATTTTGAACAAAAATTAACTATCATCCATAGGTTTTGGATAAGAAATTCCCTTTTCCTAGTTTTTGACTCCTCACACCTTGGCAGAAATGTCTATTTTGTAATTTTCTCTTGTTTTCTAATATGTTATAATGCAATTTTGTAATAAGGTTACTAAAAAATAGTCAATATGGAATGCTTGTTGATATTTAAATTATTGTTGTGTATGCACAAGTAGGCTGATGAGAATGGGTTTGTAAAAAGATCAGCTGCTAGTATGTTGAGTGGAAAGTAGCTTGCTTCTCCAAACATGATGAGTTCTGTGATGACCTCAATGAACACATTTTATCGTATTTTCTATGTTCTATGGTATTGAATATTAAATCTTACAATTTTTTATTTGTCTGAATGAGATATTGATTGAGCTGCATGTAGCTGCTATAATCTAAAGAGAAAACTATACATGTTTATTAGTTTATGTTATGCATGCATAAAAATTTGTTGGAAGCCTTTATGCAAGTTTAGTAGGAACATGGATGAAGTACAACTTTTGAATGTAATAAAAACTCAACATATCTTCCAAGGATTGTTATACATCAAATATAATATAAGTTGAATGGCATGCTTTGGATTTATTTTTGGTTGCCTTGTGCATCCTTTTTTATGAATATCCTTATGTGTGGATGGAAACCAACCCTATACCTAGTCAAATCATTTTTTCAAAATGTTAACTTCGAGTTTATAAGCTAAATTGAAATTTTGAACAAAAATTAACTATCATCCATAGGTTTTGGATAAAAAATTCTTTTTCCTAGTTTTTGACTCCTCACACCTTGGTAGAAATGTATGTTTTGTAATTTTCTCTTGTTTTCTATGTTATAAGGTAGGTTTGTAATAAGGTTACTGAACAATAGTTAATATGGAATGCTTGTTGATATTTAAATTGCTGATGTGTATGCACAAGTAGGCTTATGAGAATGGGTTTGTAAAAAGATCAGCTGCTAGTATGTTGAGTGGAAAGCAGCTTGCTTCTCCAAACATGGTGAGTTCTGTGGTGACCTCAGTGAACACATTTTATTGTATTTTCTGTGTTCTATCTAGTATTGAATATTAAATCTTACAATTTTTTATTTGTCTGAATGAGATATCGATTGAGTTGCATGTAGCTGCTGTAATCTAAAGAGAAAACTATACAAGTTTATTAGTTTATGTTATCCATGCATAAAAATTTGTTGGAAGCCTCTATGCAAGTTTAGTAGGAAAATGGATAATGTGTTATTTGTTGGAAGCCTTTATGCAAGTTTATGTTATAATGTGTTATTTTTTTTCTTTTTGGAGGAATTTATTGATAAACTCAAAGAAGGAGATAAAATTAAGGTGTTGGATCCATTAGATGGTGATGTTGTGGGAATTGGGTGGATTCACTCCCTATCTATTGCACATGGAGTCAACTTGAAAGGAAGAAGGGATGCAAATGTAAACATTTTAAAGGTCACAAGTAACATACCCCTTGTTTATGAAGACAAAATAGATGGAGTTGATTGTCTGAAAGAGAAAGAGGGAACCTTCACACAGTCGCCACTAAAATATTTGCAAAAAATGACATAGTTGAACATATTTATCATGTACTAGTTGCTAGACATCTTGGCTCACTACTTTATGCAGTATTTTGAATATGTTGTTCAGGGATCTTAATTATCATGGTGTATTTGAAAGACTTGGAAACTCTTAGACAACTTTGACATTTTTTTTTATATTTACATATATACTCTTAGACATCTTTGACATCTTATAACTTGATATATATATTGATATATATTTGCATTAAATTTTTTTTATTGTAGATTACCTTTATTTATCATGATGTTGAATCAATCTTTTAATTTTAGTATGTTGTAGCTTGTACGCATATGTAATATTTTTATTTACTTTTATGTTTTAGTTCAAATTTAATATTATGTTAGTTTTGCATTATAAAATTTATGGTATTTAATAAATTATTTATTTTGTGATTATATTTACTACAAATTAATGGAAACTAGTAAATAAAATGACTAAATTAATGACTAACTATATGACTAAAGTAATGATTAAATTAATGACTAAATATGACTAAATGGCTAAATAATTAAATATATGATTAAAGTAATGACTAAAATAATGACTAAATATGACTAAGTAATGACTAAAGTAATGACTAAATTAATAACTAAAATATGACTAAATTAATGACTAAATATATACTAAATATATGACTAGAAAATAATGACAAATAAATGACGTTAACAACAATTAATGACTAAATTAATGATTAAATATATGACTAAATTAATGACTAAATATATGACTAGATAAATCACTACCATGACTAAATAAATGACCAGTTAATAACAATCAATGACTAAAAATGACTAAATTAACACTAAATCAATGACTAAATTAATGACTAAATTAATGACTAAATCAATGACCAAATCAATGAAAATCAATGACTAAATAAATGACTAAAATAGTTTAGTCATAAATTTGGTTGCATTATAAATGAAAATAAACTACTAATGGTCACGATAAAAATTAGTCATTTATATGCAATTTAATAATTTATTTAGTCATATATTGTTGTTTGTGTACTAGTGAAAGTTTTTCTACTCCTCCTGTCCTGAAGTTATTTCCATTCTAATATACTTGGCTGTGCCAAGATCTTTCATTTCAAACTTTGTAGACAACAGACATTAGATCATAAATCATTAACTTACTATTTCCTGAACAACATATCATCAACATAGAGAGCAATAATAAGAACACGAGCATTTTCAGCTTTAAAGTACACACAATGATCACTTTTGATCTTACAAATCTCAATGAAAAAAAACAAAGTGTCAAACTCCTAGTACCACATTCTAGGAGATTGTTTTAATCCATACAGATTTTTTCAACTTGCAAACCATTTTTTTTTTACCTTTTTCCACAAAGTGCTCAGGCTAGGACATGTAAATTTCTTTTTCAAGGTCACCATGAAGAAATGTTGTCTTCGCATCTGTCTATTCAATCTCTAAGTCATACACTGCTATGAGTGATAAAAGAAATCTGATAGATGTCAGCTTAGCTATAGGAGAAAATATTTCTCCATAATCAATTCCCTCTACCTGGGAATATCCCTTCACAACCAACCTCACTTTATACTTTTCCACACTGCCATCCAGACCTATTTTATTTTTAAATACCCATTTGCAACCAACAACTTTTCTTCCTTCAGGCAAGGGCACCAAACTCCAAGTATCATTCTTTTCTAATGATGCCATTTCTTCATTCCTGGCTTCCAACCAAGAGTTTGAATCAGACATTCTAAATGCCTCTTTCATAGTCCTAGGCTCATCAACGCTAGAAATTAAAGCATAGGTACAAGTAGAATCTAACAAAGATAACCCATACCTATCAGGTTGCTTTCTTTCACGTGTTGACCTCCTCACAGGCTGAGGCTGAGGTTGATCTTCTTCTTCAGAACTCTCAGAGGTACTTGAGCTCTCCTCAGTTTTAGGTACATTTTGAATTTTCAATTCCTCTTTATCTGGTGTCTGAGGAATTTCAACTACATCCTTTTTATTTTTTGATTTTGTCTCTGACTGTAGATCCAAAATAGAAGGTTTTAGCTCATGAAAAATAACACTCTTATTGTATAGAACCTTCTCCGTATCAGGATTCCAAAGCTTGTATCATTTTATGCTAGCACTATAACAAATAAAAATACATTTAACAACCTTGTTTTCCAATTTAGACCTTTTTTCATTCGACACATATGCATATGCCTCACAGCCAAAGACACAAATGTGTCTCAGAGAGGGCTTCTTTCCAGACCATGCTTCCAAAGGTGTTTTCTCAACAAGAGTGGAATTCAGAGAATGGATTATTAAATAACATGTTGTTGCAATTGCCTCATCCCAGAACTTCTCCTCCAAGCTAGCACTGCTTAGCATACTTCGTGCTCTTTCTATCATAGTCCTGTTGAACCTTTCAACAATTCCATTTTGTTACAGAGTGTAGGGTGTAGTTTTATGTCTATTAATTTCATGATCTTTACAGTACCTTTCCAACTCATCAGAACAAAACTCACCGCCATTATCAGTCCTTAAACATTTTATTTTTCTTCCAGTCTGATTTTCCACTAGGTTTTTAAATTCCTTAAAATGACTAAACACTTCTAATTTACTTTTCAAAAAATAATCAAATGCTCTTCTTGAATAATCATTAATGAACGATACATAATATCTTGATTTAGACAAAGAAGGAAAATTTACCAGACCAAAAACATCACAATGTATGTAGTCAAGTAAACCAAAAGATTTGTGAGGACTAGAGTAAAAAGAAACACGGTGTTGTTTACCATATATATAATGTTCACAAAATTTGAATTCAAGGTTACAGTCATCAAGCCGTTCAACCAAGTTTTTATTTTTCAAGGTTTTTAAACATTTATCTCCAATGTGGCCAAGCCTATGATTCCAGACCATAGTCTTTTCTTTTGGAAGTTTAACTTCCATAGAGTTTGCACTATCAGGAACTTTTTCCTCTTTTTCTCCATGAGTAGCTTTTTGTGACTTTACAGAGACACTATTGCATTGAACAACATGTGCACCCAGCTTATACAAGGTACCAATACGAACACCCCTTGCTAGCACCATTGAGCCTCTAGTCATCTTGCAACCATTTCCAGAGAACGTGACTTGCACTCCAATATCGTTCAGCCTACTAACAGAAAGTAAATTTTGAGCCAGACTTGGTATATGCATTACATCATTGATTCCCTTCACTCTTCTATTAGGGAATTGAATTTTGACTCTTCCACAACCAACTATTTCCAAAGATGGATCACTTGCAAAATACACCCTTCCACCATCGTATTCTTCATACTTAGTGAGCTAGTCTCTATGAGATGTCATGTGGAGAGATGCTCCAAAATGAATTAGCCAGACATCATTTGATGCCTGTGTAGCCAACGTTGCAATGGAAGCGTCTGCATCACTCTAAGAAGAATCATTGTTAGAAGAATACTTCTTCTTTTTCTTTTTCTCCTCTTTACAATCCTTTCGGACATGACCAGGCTGCCCACAATTCTAGCACTTCACCTTGGACTTCTTACCAGGAGACTTTGATCTCCCCTCTGATTTGGATTTGGACTTATTGTCCTTCTTGCCTTTTTCTTTCGAACTGCCTCTAATAGCAAGAGCCTCCCTCGCCATCTCAAAAGATTGTCTTCTCATCTCTTCTGATAACAAAGAAGCAACAACATCTTCCATCTTAAAAGTGGATTTCGTACTCCCAATAGCCATCACCAAGTGATCCCAAGAATCTGGAAAAGAACATAACAACAACATACAACGATCTTCTTCATCAATCTTCACACCCACAGATGCTAATTGAGCAATAGACATGTTCAAAGAATTCAAATGATCAACAACAAATGCTCCTTCCTACATTTTCAAAGAGTACAACTTCTTTCTCAAGAACAACTTATTCACCAAGGACTTGCCCTAATAAATAGCTCCCAGTCTTTTCCACAAAGAAGATGCAATCTTTTCTTCATGAAGATTTACAAGAACAGAGTCTGCTAAACAGAGCTTTATCAGCCCCTTTGATTTTTGATCTGCAAGGTCCCAATCCTCTTGCTTCATGCCTGTAGGCTTCATTCCAGACACAGCAAGCCAAAGATCACGGTCAACCAACAAATCTTCCATTTTTAGTTTCCATAACTCAAAATTATTGCCATTGAATTTCTCAATTTCAATCTTTCCTGAAGTGCTTGCCATCTTAATCTATAATTTGAATTACCAAACTTCTACAAGACTCCCACTGAATAGAATTGACACAAAAAACCCAATGTACCCACAAGGATAACTCAACTGGCCAAGCTCTGATACCACTTGTAAGGAAAGCTTAGGTGCGGAACAAACTCTCCTAATGCCAAAACTTCAGGGAAGAATGTAGAGGTGACTTTAAATTTTACAATTACAATTCATTAAGATACACTTGAAAATATTAACAAAACAGAGAAATGAACATACACAATTGGACACTAGATTTACATGGGAAAACCCTTACAGGAGAAAAACCCACCACACCAAGAAAAGCCTCTTTGTATTACAGTAAACAAAATTACATACATACTACAAACTTCACTTACTGATGTTAATTTACAACAACAACATTCACTAATCAATCTTGTACATAATAGCTCTCAGAAACATACAATAAATTCACTTAGACCAATTTGTGTCTAATCGAGCAACACTTCATTATCTCACACTGTTCATCATCATCCACCATTGCCCGAGAGTAATCCATTCTCTCATAGTCTATTCATCTCCCTCATAGGAAAGGTCGCAATAGTCCAACTACTAACGGTTCACATTCTGCTTCTCTCATTGGCTCAAAATAGACCATGTAGGATAGACATTGGATCAAGGCGTTCAAACTGTATCACATGTCGGTGAGACACTAGGCTGTGTCTCCCTGATGCCACAATGCCTGACTGTTGTCAGAAAAAGTCACCACCATTGGCAAGAGTCATCTCGAGTTCAAAATTGTCGCCTAGACTCACTCTATCACTAAGACATCACATCGATATCCACTGCAAAACCATCAGCAAGACTATCGATGTTGCTAGGACTTCACACTAAACACAAATCCATCGACAAGAGGTCATAACGATCACAAAATAGTCAGTGAGAGAAAAGCTATCACCAAGAGGTCATATCGAATGCACCAGCCTATCGGCGAGACCACATCCATTGGCAAGAGTTCTTACCAAATGCAAACCTGTTAGCCAAGAGTCTTCCTGATGTTCACAAAGAGCCAACCCATCGGTGAGACTAGCACTATCAGAATGAGTCACTCTGAAACTTCATGTCTCTCCCTGATGCCACTCGTCACCAAGAGTCTCCTCGATAACCAATTGGAACCAACCCATCAGCAAGAGATTTTCCATGATGGAATGAGATAGGAATCTTCATGCAACGATAGACATGTCTTGTTGATGACTCCCGTCAGCAAGACAGAACCAAAGTCTCAGCGACTTTAAACTTCGAACACAGCTGTTAGTTGGTAAGAGTTCCAGAGGGTCTCACCAAATTTTCTCTTTCAGGAGTTTCATGTTAGTAAGCTTGAGGCACGTTTTCCAACATATTCTTGGTGCATCAATTCTAGACCATTGATCTTGGCATCTTTTTGTAGACACAATCTCAACTATCCATTTTGTAACCTCCCTCTCATGCATCCTCCACCATTGATATTGGAATCCTTCTAGAGGATTAATCTCAATCATCCATTTGAAAGATTGTCTATAAAAGCAACCTTCCTCCTCCATTTTCAATTTAATAGCTAATTGTCTCCAGCTTTCTTGCTTACTATTTGCAGGTTTTGCGCAAGTGTTCCAACAAATATGAGGGAAAAGTTGCATAAAAAGAAGAAAGAGAACAATAGAAGTGAATCAACCATGATGGGGAGTACTTTATTTCATGTTTTTCATTTCTAATTCTCTCCATTATTTGTGTTCTCTTCTTGATGAGGTATCATTAGCTTAGAGGCGTTAGTTGTCACTATTCTAGACTAGAAACTAAGAAACCCCATCTTACAACATCCATTGAGGGTACTTAATGCTTGTTTGTAGATCTACAAGGTTTTAAACAAGGTTCTACTACCAGTGAAATAGCATGAGGTGTCAAATTTGATAAAGTAGCACGAGGTGTCATACATATAAAGACGTGTTGTCTACTATCAATATTTTTGATATGTTTGGTATATGCAAAAAAGGTGAATAGATATGGCAAAAACACCATATGATGAGAAGCTACTAAATCAAGAAGCCATGTGCCAATTTTGTGAATTGTGGAAATTGTAAGAACACGGCCCTTTGATTTCTCTTTTGTCTTTTTATATGTGTCTGATGATGATCAAGATTCAAAGCTAAAAAGATTATTCTCCTTGATAATTTGAGTGAGGTTTTTGTTCTTATTCATCATAAAAACAAGTGCTATATGTCCTAATTTTATACAAAAAGATCATTTCACATAGTTTTTCATATTTTCCTCCTTTTTCTGATTTTGACACTCCTTGTATTTCTTTATCTTACTTTCTTCACCTTTTTTTTTCACCTAAAATTTTCCACTTTCATAAATTAGTGCATGTGACTTATAGGAAACTATGGTGCCCATTTTTATGAGTTTATCTTGCTCCCTAATTAGATTAGCAATAAAATCTTCAATTTTAGACATTAACTAGTTTATAACAAAAGCCCTCTTTTTGGAGTAAAAGGTTGACACAAAAATTGAATATGAAGGGCCCAATTTAGATAGAGTTGATAGGATGAGTTGATCATCTTTCTTCTCTATTCCACATTCTTTAAGTTGTTGGCGAAGTGATTTGAACTTTGTGAAGTACTTTTGTAATGTTCTAAAATCATTTGGACTTAGACTTATCAACTCATTTTGTAATTCATGACCATTTGATTTCATCAACTTTTCCAAAGAGTTTTGTTGAAGTTGTGAAAGCCAACCTCAAAGACCCCAAAGATCACCTGCATGCAAATAACCTATCATAGAAAGAAGACATTCAAAAAAAGGGGTGCTCTAAAAGCTGAAAATGTATTAATCAGAGAGTATAATAAAATACAATGATCAATCCTTATAAAAAGAGATTGTGCAACCCTAAAGAAACCCTAATAGGTAGACATTTAATAATTAATATTAGTTATTAAATGTCACAATATGCAAACTAAAGTGAAATCTTAAGAGAGGAATAAAGGTAATTTAATTAACATAATTAAGTTAAAACCTTTACTCTAACACCCCCCTTAAGATGAGCAATAGTGCAACTACAAATATGTGCAAGAAAGCAAAGGTAGCTACAATGTATGAAAGAAAACAAGGGTCCCGACAACTAGGCCTGATCAGGTACCCAATTACAACCAAATCTCTATAAAGTGGAGTAAAGGAGAAAACCTAGTGAGAAAAACTCCTCTCCAAAAAGAGATGGAAATACAAGAGTGAAAGAAGAAGAGAGATAGAAGGAGGACTCAACATGACCCCCCAAGAATTGCTTCTATCATAGAAGTACAAAATATGATCCCCCAATAGGAGAGAGAAAGAGACTAGAAGGCCCCCCCACAATGAAGAAACTCTTGTCGCAATGGTGGATGTCTGATGTAGAATCTAGAAAGAGATCCTGAAGCGGAAAATAACATTCCTCCCCTTGGGAAGAAACAGATCCAAAGGATGATGGCAAAGAAACCCTATGAAGAGTGATGAACCAATCTATCTCGAGATGTGTGCCATGATAGGATGCTGAAGAATCTCTCTATTTGAACCGAAACAAATGATGCCAAATCCAAACTGATGTGGAGAATCCTGAATTGCAACCTCTGAATGCACGGATAATGGTGGGCATACAGTGATAACGTGACTGTCAAGGTAGTGAAGATGAATGTCCTCAAAATAATCCTCAACATCTGTAGTGTGAGACTCAACAAACAAGAATGTGTTTGCAAGATAAGAATCCCATGATGTAGCAGATAATGAATGACCAAGATGGTCATGATGTTGAATTGAATCCATAGGGGCCAATGTGGTGATACTGATGTCATCAGGAACAATGGATGATACATGTATAATCTTAGTCTGAAGAGTAGCAACTATGAGACAAGCCTTTGATCCATCAAAACATGTAAGGGTGTCTAAATACTCAAGCTCCTCTAAAGTATCATGATCAAAGGGTGTATTATCTTTCCAAGAAATGGGTAAGAGACAATCTGAAGCAAGATCCTCTGGGAATGGAGAGATATTGGGGTCTCCATAGATCTCCCAAAGTTGTGTCCAAAGTGGGTGGGGACAATTAATGTCTGATATAGCCCACACAGTGTTATCATCAACACTAGACAATATAAGTCCTACTATGTGATCTCTAATGATATCCCAAGCTAGTTTTCCCTCTGAACTGACTAGTTTAGGTATGAGATCATACAAATAAGAAAAAATATTAAGCCACCTACAATGTGTAAGTATGCCCTTTGCCCATGACTCATAATTACCCCGTTCCAGAATTACAACTGAAGCGTGAGTAAAAAAACCCATGATAAATCTTCAAATTAAAAAAATCTGAGAAAACTGACCTTACAACATGTAGATCAAATGAAATAGAGTCTAGTGGTGCAAACAGGAGGTTCCCAAGTGCCAAAACGTTCAAGTAATTAAGCAAACTGTGAAAACACAAAACACCGAATAAAATATACTTGGGGCAAAATCTGGGAAAATAAGTTTGCTAATTGTGCAGAAAACTAAACTAGCTTTCTAATGCCTATTCGTTTAAGAAAAATGGAGATTAGATGCAAAATTTATGCCCCTAGGAGTGCAAAAAGCCATGATCTGACTTTGACTACAGATAAAGGCATCAAAACTGAGAAACCAAAAATCACACCTACACAACTGGATAGTGCTCAGAACCAGCTTTCCGACGATATCTCGTTTTCAAAAAACCAATACCATATGCTTAAGGTATGACCATTTTACAAAATATGCTCATTTAGGCTTTAAACCAAACATTTTATTAATTTAAAGATTAAAAAATTAAAAAAATATTCAGCTGTACCTTTATAGCACGAAAATTGAGGTAGCATGGAAATATAAAGGGCATAGAAATCGATACAAAATGGCACAAAAATTGAGGCAGCTTAAAATTGATGTGGACAACAAAAAAATGGCACAAAGATTGAGGCATCCGTATGGACCCATACAATCGTACGAATTTTTTGACAATTTTTTTGAGATTCCCCAAAAACACTAAAAAAATCAATTTTCAGCAAACCCTATCATATTTTATATGAAAATAGGGGTTTTGGGGCCTTCTAAGTGCACCCATGGGGTCCGTTTTGTACTAGCATCCACTGTTTGAAAGATAAAGGTCAAAATTTGTCAAAAAATGATGGAAAACCCCTCTGATCAGGTAAAAAATACTAGGAATGAAACCCTTGCACAAAAAAAAACTTTGTAAGCTGAAATCTTCAAAAAATGAACAGGCAGCCACAGATCTGGAGCTCTGATACCATGTTGAAGTTGTGAAAGCCAACCTCACAGACCCCGAAGATCACCTACATGCAAATAACCTGTCACAGAAAGAAGACATTCGAGACAAAAAAACAAGGGTGCTCTGAAAGCTGAAAATGTATTAATCAGAGAGTATAATAAAATACAATGATCAATCCTTATAAAAGGAGATTGTGCAACCCTAAAGAAACCCTAATAGGTAGACATTTAATAATTAATATTAATTATTAAATGTTACAAGATGCAAACTAAAGTGAAATCTTAAGAGAGGAATAAAGGTAGCTGAATTAACATAATTAAGTTAAAACCTTTACTCTAACAAGTTTCTAAAGAGTTTTCCATACTTCTTCAAGGGTTTTTAATGCCTCCACATGAAATAGGATTTTTGGAGAGAAACACAAACATTAAAAACCAAAATCCTAATCACATTTGTTGAACCAATTCTCTTTATCTTTAATTGTATTTGGCTCCTTTTCACTGCCCATAGTTACTCTAAACAACCCTTTGTTTTTGAGTGAAAGTTGAACTTGCATCTTCCATTCATGGTAGTTAAAGGGTGTGAGAGGACTAATTTGTTGATTTTGCTCCATGCTTAGTTTTGATTTAGAATTATTAAAATATTGATAGAAATAGAAGTTTGGAGTGATTTTAAGCACAAATCTTTGACACCTCCCTTTTCAATATTTTTTATTTTCCCCTTTATTTTGGCACTTTATTTTAGTGCATATATTTCCTTTACAAAAATAAAGGTTAAAAAGGAACTTTAAATATTAGTGTGAAATCACCATCATTGAATAGAGATTGGAAAAAAAGGCACTGTAGAAAAAAATGGATCTAAATTGTGAGCTACCATTTACAAGTTATAGCACTTTAAAATTTCCACCCTATTGCAAATTCACACAAATAAAAAATGCTCTGTCAAAGCTTGAAAACAAAAATCTTTGAAAGGATGAATAGAGAAAAGTAGAAAATAATTAAGCCTCCTTTGGTTGGAAAGAACCAAGGGTTGAAAAACCCATATGACCAAGGGCTAAAAAGGTAGATGGGTTGTACCCCGTCTTCATGACATAAGCCCTCAAATCTCTTCCTTTCCTTGATTTCAATGCCCATCAAGCTCAAACACAACCCTCAAATCTCATCCATTACTTTCAAACTTTCTAGATTAGGAGCTAATGACTTTAGTAATGGGCACAATTGGAGGATGAATAGTGTAGCTCTTCCTTTTCTCTTTGTTACTTTCAAACTTTCTAGTTCCATTTCTTAAAGTGTTGAATGCGGGTATGTGGATCTTAACTTGCAACAAATCCAGAGCATAAATCATGGCCTCAGTAGCATGAGGTGTCCAAAGTGACTCGACACCTCAATAGACCTCCTAACTAACTTGACACCTTGTTTGTGCAAGTGTCATGAACACCTAACTAGGCTTAAAGCCTATGTGTATATAAATAAATAGACTAACATGGAAGGTGATCTCTATAGTTTAAATTCATAATTTCTTGTTTGAGTGATTTGGATTGCATCAACAACTATTATGATTTTCCAAAGCTATTTGTTAAATGTGGGAATTTACCTCTAGAGTCCTTTTTGGAGTTGTCAAAATTTCCTTTTTTCTTAACTTCCTTGTCTTTTTTAGTGTTCTTTTTCTTCTCTTTTGAAGTTTGATGTGTTTCATTCCTTGCAAGTAGGGCTTGAGGCTTAGTGGACTTCAAAGTACTCATTTGAATTAACTTTTCTTGCTCAATTGTGAGATTGACAATAAAGTTATCAAGTGTGGGAATTGACCATGAGGCTCCAAGAGCCAATTAGTAGAGTAGAAAGTTGATACAAACAAAAAAAATTATGGACCTAGCTTGGAATGTACAAAAAGGATTAATTGATCCTCTTTCTTGTCAATTTCACAATCTTTTAATTGCAATTTCAAAGATTTAGACTTAGTGAAAAAGTGTTGTAAAGTTGAGAAACTCCTAGAACTAAGACCTAAGAGATTATTACCCAATTTGTGGCTTCTAAGTTCATCTATTTTTCCAAATAGTTTGTCAATACCTTCCCCAACTTGGTTGGGTGTTTTCAAGTTCTCAACATGGAAAAACAAATCAGGAGATAAATTTAGAATAGGAAGCCAAATGCTTGATCACACTTATTAAAAAAAAAATCTTTGTCTTTAGCTACTGTAGGTTCTTTCTCGGTTCTCATAATTACCCTATATAAGCCTTTGTTCTTAACCATAAGAATTACTTTCATCTTCCAATCATGATAATTGAAAGGCGTTAGGGAAACTTGCATAGTTACATTAGCTTCCATGTTGCTAGACTTAGATAGTTGCTTGTAGAAATGCGGAAAGGAAGAAATTAAAAATGCATGAAAAAGTGAAAGGAAAACACAACATACACAAGAACTTCTTGAAGAAGTGTGAAAATGAACCAAACACAACACCCCCTGATTTGGCACTTTATAGGAGTGCTTACATATCATCCAAAAGAGGCATAAATGGGAACTTTATAGAATTAGTATGATAAGGTGCTTTTTGGATTCGTGATGAAAAAAGATGCACTTTTGTTAAAAAAAAGAACTCGAATCTAAGCTATGGTGCAAAAATTATGACACTTAAAAAAATTCTCTTATTACAAAATATTTTCTCCTACCAAAATTTTTTTAGATCCGTTTGAAATTATTTTTAATGTAAAATTTTGGACTGAGAGATGATAAAAAAACGGAGAAACTTAACCAAGGGATTGATTTAGAAAAATCTTCCCCCCTTTTTATCACCTATGCCCCACTATGTAGAATGACATCAGCAACTTGCAATATAATGCAATGAAAAATGTCCTTAGTTTCCATTTTGAATTGGCTTACACAACCCAAGACCAAATCAATGCCTTCCTAGTCATGACAGTCGGCCAAATCGACCTTCCCAGTCTTCACAATCAGGAAAATTGGCAGAATCATGCATAGGAGTCATGCCAAAGTAGGAGAAAATCATGCCTTGCACAATTGCGTGACAGATTTTCCTTGCAAAGAAGCTAGTCCTTACGCCCTAGTCCTTACACAACCCAAGACCAAAGTAGGAGAAAATTGTGCCTTGCACAACTGCGTGACAGATTTTCCTTGCAAAGAAGCTAGTCCTTACACAACCCAAGACCAAATCAATGCCTTCCCAGTCATGATAGTTGGCCAAATCGACCTTCCTAGTCTTTCGTGCATAGGAGTCATGCCAAAGTAGGAGAAAATCGTGCCTTGCACAACTGCGTGACATATTTTCCTTGCAAAGAAGCTATTCCTTACGCCCTATGTGTCAAATTGAGAAATTCATTGAGATTGGTGGAAAGAAAACACCCTAGGCCTGCGGGTTTATTCACACGCCTGCCACCTCAAAAATAGTGGCCTCTTCTTGCACCAAATCGGGGCCTCCTTGAGTCAATTCGCCCGCACTTTAAAATCACGTCAGGGAGTTAATTGCACAAGAGGTTTATTTTTGCGGTGGAAAGAATCACGCTGCCTACCTTGGGAAAAAAATGTGCTATCTGGTTCAGGAAAATCATGGTAGAGGTTTAAAATTGCCCTCAGAGAAATATTTGTTGGCTTGTAAATCAAAACACCCCGCCTCTCGACACAACATGCGGCCTCTAAATGGGTTGTGCGGCCTGCGAAAAAGGATAATTATGCCTCCAAACTGGCAATCCGCACCACTTATCTGCACAAATTAATTCTGCAAATAGCAAATTCAAGAATAAAATACAGGGTATTTCTGGACACACGCCTAAAAAGAGCTCAAAATACTGCCCCTTAATCGATCCTCGAAGGGAAGGCCGAAGCTGAAACAATATGCAGGGGTAGTAGTATTGATGTGAGCCTTTGGAAAAATGCCAATCGTGGCTAGGGTGGGCCAACTAGTCTCTCCTGTGGAATATTTTAATGCATAGGATGAAAGAAATTTTCAAAATACAATACACTCATATATAAATAGGTAAGAGATAGGCAACCAAACTCTACAAAATGAGGATAAGACTCCTCACAAGTAGAGTGGTCGCAAGTTGCCTCTCACGAATAAAAGATGAGGTATCGCACCTATTATTATTGACATCTCATTAAGAAAGGGTCAATGGACATCTAATTAGGTTTGAGTAAGTCAACTGTATGCTAAATGTAATAAAGTGCACTATATACACTAATAGTTTTCTAAGTTTTCGACTATAAAATTAAAAGGTTATTTTTATGATAAAAATGATGATTTACTTATATTTCTAAAGATGAATGTGGGGCTTTCATTATCCATGTTTCTAGTAGAAAATACACTGATTTGATAGTTCAAAATAATTTTCAAGAAACGATCTGCCATGAGTTTTGAGTGCAGTTTCAAATATGTATGAATTTAATTTGTGGGGTTGTTATATCCATCTCTTATTTTTGGTGCCTTGGTCTTCTTATTGCATTAGTTATTATTAGTGTATTTGAAACCATAATAATTGCAACAATGAAATATAAGATTGTCATAAATAATTTACATTTTCTAAGTTGTAAACTTGTCAACTATAGAAACCCAAACCTTTAATACTTTAAGCTACATTGACTAGTTCCACATTTACCAAACTACCAAAATAGATTATTTTACTTCAAATAACGTTTTTTATAAAATATAAAAAAAACTTTAATCATGAATAATTTATAAGATCATAGAAAGATAACATCAATTTTGGAGAGAAGAATATTACTTTAGCATGTTCCAATTGTAATAATTATTTTTCTAACAATTTTTTAATGAGTTTAAACTATACATCTAATAACTAAACTATTTATTGTATGTTTTATTTTGATGTACAATATATGAGTACTTTGCATATACTAGAGTAGTCCAATCTAGTGTATGTGTATACACTCAAATCCCAATGCTCATATTGAAAGTAAAATAGATAAGAAAAAATATCAATATTTTTTTATAGATCCCAATATGACAACAATATTCCTAAATTACTCTCTATCATATATAATGTTCTTACTATTCCTTTCACAATAATCCAACACTACTTAGATTCTAATATTCACTTCTAAGTGTTAGTAAATGGTTATACCATATTTAATGAAGACTAATTGCAATTATTAAGATGAATTTTAGAAAGAATAAATGTATTCAATTTTCCCATTTGCATCAAGGGTCTTTCATTCATTGTGAGAAAAAATTATTATATTTATGATTTTCCTGTCCTTGTAGGAAAGAAAAATGATAAAAATCAAACTAGATAATAGTTAAACCTATATATAACTTGTTTTATATGCCTATATTTTAGGAGAAAATAAAAGAAAATGTTGCTTTACTAATATTATTCTTCACCAATTCCTAATGCTCAACAATGGTTATGAGTCCCAATGTGCAATCCATATGAATATTGACATAAAAATATTCAAGATACATATTTATTAGTATGTACAATTCTACTTTTTACTTAAAAAAGTAGGCCCTTATTTTTGTGGGATAAAATATTATAGGCAATGCATTTTGATATGTTCAAATTCTAGCAATGTAAACATGATAGGTCATCTACTAGCTCTAAAAAATTTCAACTGGTGTGATTTTTTATAATTCATTAGATCATTGAATGGAAAATAAATCGCAATGCTAACAACTAGTATTAAGTAGTTCCATGTAATTTACACAAATTAGTAGTAAATAGATGCATCCAATTTATGTAATTTTTTTTAAAGAAATGACAATTTCAAAAAAATATTTGTATACACAATTGTGAATATTCTCTTTAAATAAATAAATCTTTAATTTTTATCTTTGAAATGATAAGAATAAATTATATGACTTGTTTGCACGAGACTTATTAAGACTCTATATTGAATTATTATTAAAGAAAGTGCATACTAGATAGCAAAATCATATATAAAAAGATAAACAAATATAATATAATGAAAACATAAGAATCCTATAAACACGATAATTAATAATTAAAAAATTATATAATATTTAAGATAGAGCATCACCCAATAAAACCCTATAAAACAAGTACAAGAGTTCATTTATAAGAATAATTCGTGGCTAGTAAAGTTTCTTGCTCAAATGAGTATTTCACGTAATTCATCGTCCATTCTTTCATTTGATTCAAGATAGTAGGAATACTAATAAATCTAGTGCAACAATCTTCAAGCCCTCCATCTACAGAGCTATTTGAATATCAAAGGTTCCACTCCACCTCCTGATTTCCATAAAATCTTCAGATTAAAAGATAAACGAAAGACAAAAATAGAAAATATTAAATTCAAAAGTTGCCATCCACTAGAGATCTATTCGAGTTCCTGTTTGTGTCTTGCCCTTCTTATTTTCTGAGTTATGAGATGGTTTATTATTTCTAATAGTAAGCCAGATATGGTTTATTATTTCTAACAGTAAGTCAGATAATTTATTTAGCTTTCTCTTTAATCTTTTATCATTCAAAAATCCGCTGTTAGACAACCATTTCACCCGGAATAGGTGCTTGTGCTAAGGGTAGACAAGAAACAAAATTCGTTGCTGCATAGTTCTCAGATTAGATTAGCAAATAGTGGGTAATAGCACCCCACAAACTACCTAATTCCTACTTACCCTACATTGTCAAAAAGGTTTCTAGACATTGGATGCAATTTGAAAATTTCTATTGTTCTAAATTAATTTTTTATTTAATAATTTTTAAAATATTTTTTATTTTGGAAAGAGTCAATGTATAAATAAAAATAGTATTTAAATATTAATATATCGTCAATACATTAATTTTTGTGAAAAAATTCAAGATATAAGTCTTATATAAACATCAAGTCAAAACTCAATTTAAATTCTATTAAATAGCCATTTTCTATTATGAGGTGGAGGGTATATTAGCATAAAAATTAAGTATTCCTTCAACAAAATTAGCTTCTATAAAAATGCATTCTTGATGTCTAAATTATTATTGATTCAAAAATTATGTTGCTTTAATTTCAATTTAGAGTTATTTAAGTTCACAAAGAGATGTATTCTAACAACTCTATTATCCCACTTGACAAAAATAATTACTATTTAAAAATATTTATCTCCAATAAATACACAAACTAATCAATAGAAGGAACTAGATGTATCATGTCAATTCTTTAATGAGAAGCTTACTTCAACACTTTGAAAGGATGAAATTTTAACTTATTGTATAGGGGACTATCAATGTATATGCATATTTATCTATGTGTATACATACATGCACACATATATGTATATGCATGTATATGTGTGTTGGTGTGTGTGTGTAACACACACGTGCATGCACACACACATATAAGTACATGTATATATGTGTATATATGTATGTATGTACATGGATGGAGTTCCATCACCTTAAAATTTAGGTAAGGTTTACTCTTTTTATTTTCTTTTCTTTTTAAGTCTTAAATGAAGGTATTTAAACAAAATATATAATTTAGAATGTTTGGAAAGAGGATTTTGTTCACTTTGCATAAGAAATGAATATTTTAGTTATGTAAAATGAATATTAATTTATGGTGCATCATTGGAAATGTGTTTAGTCACATTGAATATTTATTTGGCTTCTATTGGAGAGTTGTATTCTAAGATTGATTAGATATTTTATGAGTGGATTGTGCATTGAAATTATATTAATATTGATTAGATATTTTATGAATTGTATTATTCTCCATTATTTTTCATTTATTTTTTTCAATTAAATGATGTAAATATTTTTATTGAGCATATTTTATATACTCTCATTATCAAGTATACTACTAGTACATTCTTATTTCTAGTTCTATAAATTGGGTGAGATAATAGAAGAGATTAATACACTTTCTAAAATCTTTTTAGTAATTTGGATCATTTAAAAAATAGCACTGAGTGTAGACATGCACATGATGTGGTAGTGTCCTTGGTAGTGATAGTCATTTTTATGTTGGGTTCCTTATTTTCTTCTACTAATATTGTATTTCAAATTCTAGTTAATTAAAATTTTCATTTCCAAAATTAAATTTAAATTAGCTCAAATTTTATCTTATACACATGTATACATTCTATGCATCTTGTCAATATTTGTCTTGTATTATTTCAAAAGATTGCATTCCCATATTTTCAAAGTATAGAACATGATAGTTGAGATTAAGGTGTGAACATCCATTCTAGATACAATATCTTAAAAAATATTTTAAAATAGTATAATTCTTTCCTGCTAACATACTACTAAAAGGAATCATTTTAAACATATGTCCACAATAATATTAATCTATTTAGATAATTAAAACCATCATTCTTAAGTTAGAGATTCAATCATATCTTTAGCTACAATCTAGTTTATTTGAACTATTCACTGTCATTGGTGTAGCATATATTTATATTTTCATTCCCCTTAATGGTTGGATTGTGAATAGATAATTGACACATGATAGTATAATGTACTTTGAATTATAGGTAAAATATTCATATGTAAGAACAAATAAAATTATCATTGAAGGAATCTTATTTATAGTGAAAATGAATATTTCCACCATTAAAACTTTGAAAAAGCTATGTTTTCATGTATGATAATAATTTAATAAGTAGTACTCCATGTATATGACACACTTTCTTGGAATGATTTGTAGAATGATTTGTAGATAATAAAGGAGAATTATAGTTTTCATTACAGTATGTATTCTTTATTAAATGATCTAATATTTCATATCATTGTTAACAATTACTAAATAATAATATATTCTAAAAGGAAATTCTTGTTTCTATGATCATTAGATAAAAAATAAGTTAAATGAAATACAATTAATTTTGTTATGGTTATGTATATTCAATTAAAAAAAAACCTTAAAATCATGAAGACAATTCTATGGAGGTGTAACATTTAATTAAGATTACACCTTCAAAAAAAAAAAAAAATGTGAAAAATATGTAAAAAGTTAACAATAGTTTCTATTAGTTCATCTAACTTGAAGCTGAAAAAATTAATTTATTATCTAATGTTGGACCTACTGTTTAGGAAGATAAGATATGATGTATTTGACTTTGGACCCTTGCATCTAAGTAAAAGAAAACTCTCCCTCATACACTTCTTGATGTGCCTACATATGTTAAGAGTTGTAAGACAACTTTAAATAATTATATATTTCTTACTATGCATTGAATTAGGTAGTAGGTATAAGAATTTGAGTACCAAATATTTCTTCAATCTAAAGATATTGACTAACATATGGGATAACAAGTTGTGTTGATGTGAATAACATTAAAAAAATAAATCAAAATGAATAAGCATTATAGAAAGAGCACACTAAAATACTAAATATTGAATAGAATTATTAACTAAATAGAATAAATATCTTGATTTTTGTGCTAATTTTGATCTTTTGTTTCTAACATCAATACATCTATAAATTTTCTAATAAAATAAAACTAGATAATAATTAAACTCATCCATAACTTATTTTCTATGTTGATATTTTAGGATAAAATAGCATAAAATGTTCCTTTTGTAACTATTATTATTATCATTCACCAATTCAAAATGATTATGATTGTTATCATGATTAATGTACAAGTCATACTTAATATTGAAATAAAAATATTTAAGATAGATATTGATTAGGATGTGCAATCCTATTTTGATCTTAGACCCATAATTTTGTGGGATAACATATTATATGCAATGCATTTTGATGTGTCTAAATTTTAACAATGTAAACATGATAGGTCATCTAGTAGCTCTAAAAAAATTCAATTCGTGCAATTTTTATATTTCATTAGATTATTGAATGTAAAAGAAATCACTAAATATGGGTACGACCTAATAAGTTCTAAGATTACATTAAAACCCAAATATTGGGAATATTTACTAAGCATATGGACATCCTTTTAGTTGAACATGAAATTAATCAATCCCTCTTCTCTTTATTCAAAACCAAAGAAATTTCAAACTTGAGAGTTAAGAATTTTGAGAAAACCTAGTCTAAAGAAATATCTTAGAGCATTTGTAACATTTGGAAACTATGCTAGTTACAATATTTTGTGTATATTACATATATCATTGTGAATAATACAAATATTGATGATGTTTATAATCTTGGGGATGAATAATCTAATTTATATGGAGATTAAATTAGATGAAATTGTTGTTGTAAAAACGCTATCCAATATGACAAACCAATCAACCAAAGGAAGAAAATTGAGAGAAAAATTCAGAAATTAGTATTTATATTTTATTACTAGTTCCTACAATATAGAATCTTTTGATTCCAAATGTGAGGACAATATCCATAAATTCAATTAAATTTATTTTTATAAAACCAATTCATATGATATTATATTTTGATTCTAAATATAAAGATAGGATCCATTGATCTCATTGAAAATTTATTTGAATTTTATCCTTGAAAGGGTAATGAAAAATTATATGACTTGTGTGAAGCGAGAATTATTCAAATTCTAGATGTTCGATCATTATAAAAACAAATGCTTTCATGATTGTAAAATCAAATATAAAAAGATAAACAAATATAATTTAATGAAAACACAAAAATCCCTATCAAACACAATAATTAATAGTTTAAAAATTATATAATATTTAAGCTACAGTATCAGTTTAAAACAAGGTTGATACATAAGAATAATAAAAGGAAGGTTGTTATGTAGGGCAAGGAGGCCTATCACTATCTATTTCTTAGGTAAACTTGGTACATAACAATTGTTTATAATGGTTCCTTCTTCTAAGACTTAAAAAGTCCATTGAAACTTTTATTGCCTAGTGCCTCCCTATTTTTCAAACTAGAAAGGTTGTTCTGTCAATGCTTATGTTTGGGCGAAATTCAAATGCATATGTTAATATCCATAGCGTTTAAAGCTCACAGGAACGTGTCCTTACTGCAAAGTGCTTTATTAAAAGGTAAAGAAATTTAAAAATATTAGAGGGGATTATTTAAAAACAGAGAACGAGATTAGTTTATTATATATGGAATATATATGACTGTCTCTTTATTAGTGCCTATTGTAAGCATATGGAGAGATAACCAGAAACATACGTCTCCTTACAGTCCCTACATAATATTAATAATAATAATATACTATGCTAATAAGGGGACAATATGAGAATAGCTACAAATCTTTGGCTGAATAGAAGAAAATATGTAACAGAACTATGGATTATCCAAACCCATTTCTTGGGATGCTTGAGCTTCATCTGCCCTTTTCTTCCTCTTTTGATTAGGTATGTCTGATGGAGTATGAGAAGAAGAGGACTGAGAAAAGAGATCCACATGAATTCCAGACACAAAGTTCAGAGGGAAGTTGAGAATAGCTCTCGAACCGCGAAAGTTGAAAGCCGCACGATCATATGCTGCTGCAGCTGCTTCTGCTGTATCAAAGCTGCCGAGCCAAAGTCTGGAACCCTTCTTCTCTGGGTTTCGAATCTCCGCAGCATATTTACGCCGCACCTTAACGAACCTCACACCCCTGTAATGCTTTTCTCCTCCTCTGTTTTTCCTTTCATTTTCTTCTGACGGGAGACTTGGCACGCTATTTCCAGAATGTTGTTTCTCCTCTTCCGCAAAGACTGTTGCGGCCGCTTTTAAAGGGGCATTGGTGGTATTACAGGAGGAGAATTGATACGCAGGCAAATAGTGGGTAATAACACTCCACAAACTGTCGTCGTCCTTTGATCGTTTGTTCATCATCTCCACAGCTCTATTTTTTCTCTGGCCGAACTTGAACCTATATTGCTTAGGCGGCCTCTGTTTCTCTAAAATGTTGCGTGACAATCACGCTTCAATTTTTCAAGCATTCCCTGGTAATTTCCTTTTAGAACGATTTCACCAATGAAAAAATGTAGCGTGACAATTAAGATTTCTTTAGCATTCCCCGTAATTTCCTGCGAGGACGACATAATTCTTACTTACCGTACATTGTCAAAAAAATTGGTAGACATTCGAGTTCATTTGAACAATTCAATTGTTTAAAATTAAAATTACTTTTTTATTTATTAATTTTAATAAATATCATTTTATTTTGGAAATAGTCAATGTGTGTATGAAATTAGCAATTAAATATTATTATATTTTTAATATATTTATTTTTGTGAGAAAATTTCAACTATATTCATAATGTAAGTCTTATTTAATATCAAGTGAAAGTTCAAATTTGAACTCTCTTGAATGTTTTTGTTGTTTGAATGAAATTAATTTCTTTTATACTACCATCACAATAGTCCTTTTCTAATATGTGAGGTGGAGGGTATATTAATAAGAAAATTAATTATTCCATCAATAAAATTGATTTCTAAACTATTATTGATTCAAAAACTATGATGCTATAATTTTAATTTAGAGTTATTTAAGTTCGTAAGAAAATGTACTTTAATGACTATTATTGATTCAATAGAAGAACCTAGATGCATCACATCAATTATTTAACTAGACCCGCACTTGGAGACATAGAAATTTTGACTTTTTTTTTATAAATATGTGTTTTTATTTTGTCAGAGACTACCCATGCATAGATATGTGTATATGTATATGTATATATATGTATATATACATATACATATATGTATATACATATTCTACTCTATAAAATTATTATTTGGAATCTACACATAAAGGTTACATCATTGATTAGGAAGTTATTTATAAGATTCTAATCCTTGATCTTGAATATCATTAAATATGACTAATGGGAATCCTTTATGATAGCTATGTTTAACACCTTTTTTTTGTTTTCCTCATTATAAATAGTTATACACAATCATAAGAATCTTATGGTGAATTTTGTAGGTAGGTTGTGAGAAAATTATGTTTTACAAGATGATTATCTCAAGTAGCCATGTAGGGTTTTAGGGATAGAATATAACCAAATCTATATATTTCCTAATGCATGCAACTAATGAGTACAAATTTGAGTAGAAATTAGAAAATTGAATGAACTCTTATGGGTGTTTAGAAAAAAATGAGAATATTTAAAATAGTTGTACATTTCATTCAAGACCATATGCTTGATGATGTTTTCTATCTTTTAGAATATATTTTTATTTGTACTTTTTGGAAATTTGAATTTATTTGGCCTTAGAGTCTTGGGCTCAAAGAAATTACCAACTAGAGTGTGTCATGGAAGTTATATTAGTAGAAAATGGACATTTATTTATATCTTTTTAAAGAATGAAATTTTAGAATATCATATTTGATGGGGGGGAATACTTTTATAATTAGGTTGGTTTATTTATCATACCATGGCTTGTAGGTTTTGGAGGAGTGCCCTATGAAAATTTTAGTTTTAATAATGACCTCTTCATCTTCCAATGGATATTTGGAAGCCTAACATTTTATAGCATGTTGAAGTTTTCATGTGAAACATTTGATATCCTGTCACTAGATGTTGGAAATAAAGTTGACAACCTATGCTTGCATATGTGTTGAAATTTATTTGAATAATTTATTGCATGAGTCTATAGCAATAACATTGGGTAGCATACAATATATCCAAAAATAGATTATGAAAAACTCCCCTTTAGATGTTGTGTATGTCATGTATATGGAAAACTCTAAAAGACTTATCCTATAAGGACTATAAAGGTTTCATGCATTTCTCTGCAAAATTTTGAAACTAAATTCAAAGTCCAAGAAAAGATCTATATCATGGAAATAAACCAAAGCCAAATGGGTTTCTACCTATGAAACCATGAAACCATGGAATAAAGGGGGAGTGAATTAGTATAAGAGAACCTTTTTCTTTTTTAAAACTTAAAATCCATAACAATATCACTCACACAAGATTTAACAATTATGCAACATAAGAAGAGCATAATATTTATGTGGGAACCCTTATTGATGAAAACCATGGAAAATATTACTTTTATATATATCTCTTTTATAATCTTTGTAGGAACCAACCTACTAGAGATGCCAATCCTTACTTATAGAGTTTGTAGGCTCCAATCCATTGGAGACACTAATCCCCACATCTAAGCACCAATCCAGTAAGAGACACTAATCTCACTAATATGAGGCACCAGCCTCATTCTATATGATGGACCAACCTCATTGTATGTGATGTGCTAACCTCTCCAATATGAGGTACCAAACTCCAAAGTAGATAATTTATTTCCCATTCAATTATCTTTCAAAAAATGATATACATATAATATCTTCACAAAATCTTCACTGACTATATATATCTTCCCAAAACGGTGGTCTTGACTATATATATTAAACATTTTTTTTAAAAAAGGTTGCTAATATACATAATATGTTTTCTAATCTACACACATAGTTCTCCATCCATAACTCTCCATGAAAATCTATTTTATAGACCTTATGTCTCTATGAAGGGAGAAATCCTCTTGAAGGGTTATATCCTTTTAGAAAGATATGACCTTTTATTAAGAGATGATTGCTACCTTAAACTATTCTTTATTTTAATTCCAAACACTTCCTTTAAAGGATCATTATATATTAATTAATCATTTCCTTTTATTGATCATCTGTCCTTATTCATTAATCACTACTCTTCACTATATAATCATTGCTCTTCATAACAATATATTAATCACTACTTTTATTTTAACTATATTTTCTTACTCAATAATAATATTATTCCTTTTTTTGGGAAATCTCATATATATATATATATATATATATATATATATATATATATATATATATATAATTCCTTTTATTTATATTTATATTATTTGGCTCTTACTAGTAGTTTCTCATCAATGATTCAAGGTATTCAACTAAATTTTTTGAAGCACTTTGACATTATTGATGCTTCTACATTTATTTGGTCATCATATTCTCCATTCTATTTATCAAATATACATATACTATTAAAAATAAGAAAATGAATTATCTCATCAATTTAAAATATTTAATTATAGGCGTAATCCCACACCATTTTAGTCTTGTGTCACTTTCATTATCATTTGCACAACAACTAGTGTAGGTGATACTTTATATTTGACATATGCACTCACTTTATATCACATTTATTGTTGGGCCAGTCTCTCATTTTTCACATGACCCTCATGAGATTCATTCAAAGGCATTCAAGTATATTTTGATGCATATTAAAGATACAACATATTTTTACATTCAATACATACTGTGAGCTTTGTAGATAGTAGGCTACACTAATTTTGACTGAATAGGTGGTTTTAACTCAATAAAGTCCACTTTCAAGAAAGAAATAATGTTTTGGGTTCAATTGATTACCTTACAATAAAATTAGTAATGTAGTATCATCCACTTATTCTAAGTATTGAGGTACAATTCTTCCCAAATAGGATATATTATGGCTTCAAAAGCTTATGAATTTTTTTGGTCTACCACTTGATCATCCTACTATTCTTTGGTGTGATAACTGAAGTTCAATCCAAATTTCATGAAACCCAAATGAGCATCAAAATAAAAAGAATATATAAATTCACATATCTTTCATTCATCATCTTATCCATGATGGTGTTCTCTCCTTAGAGAATTTTTCTAGTCATGACAAGGTTGTGGAAATATTTATTAAACCACATTTTTATCTTACATTGTGATATTTTTTTAAGGTGAAGGAAGATGTCCTTGTAGCGTCTTGATTCCCCCTTCCTTTGTATTTAGTTCTCATTTTTTTGGAGAGGATTTTTTCTATAACATTTTCTATTTTAACTATTAGAGAATTTTATTTTCTACATTTGTACGTCATTAGGCCTTGCTTCTCGTATTAACTTTTATTGATTGAATCTCCAAGCATGACTTAATGGGTTGTTAATGTAAAAATAAATAGTATACATATAATTTATATTTATCTAGTTCCTAGACCTAGTAGGCCTATGTTGGGAAATTTTGATCATCTTGAAGAAACCTCCAAGAACAGTAGTGCCTTTGGTAACTTCTAATTTAATTAAATTACCTCAAAGACATGTACAACTGTGCCATAAAGCAGAATTAGAAACAATGCATTTCCCACATTAACCCTTCTGAGAGAAGCACATGTAAATCCAATTTCAACAACACCATTAAATAGATTCAACAAACAAAACCAATAAACATGAAAGATGGAAAACCCTTTCGAGTAAAAAACCCCACACTCTAAAGTCCCATATCACCATTGTATTATTCATGCAACATAATTGTTACAAATACAATTCAGGCACTGAGCCTTTACATAGATTACATCTCGTTTCATTCAGGAGACAAACATTATACAAACAAGAACAAAGCTTGGATCTCTCCTATTTTTCATTTCCCTGATCAACCTCTCAGTCCATTTAACCTTCACACTGTTGCAATACCCTCACACAATATACAATGTAGATTACCATGAGAGATTGATCAAGACATTCTTCTAGGAGAGATTTCAGCAGCATAGCCCTGCTTAGATCTTCCTCTCTCTGTTCTTACTGTAGAACGTCCAATGTTATACCATTTGTTCTCAATAGTTCAACTTCCTCTGTGAATCGGTTCATTTTTTGTTGGACCAACCATCAAATTCTCCAACTCATTTTTGATCCTCCAATGAACATCGAACACATCGGTGGTCTACCAAGTCAATGTCCTTCCAATCCATGATCTTCTTTCATGTTCATTAGCCTGAGTCTCCTCGATGTCTTCATCATCCTGATGTCTCAACCAGACCTATCGAAAAGACAATTTCCATCAAAAGGAGATTACAAAGCTGGGCTAACAACACAAGTCACCTCGATGATATTAAGTCCAACTACCTTTTGAACCATCTTGTCGGCCTGAGTAACCCTAATGATCAAAAAGAGCACCAACTATCCTTATTAGCAAGACAACCATCATTGGAGAAGGTTTCATCAAAGTCCCAAGTCACATTGATGACCCCACACTCAACTATAGTTCAGAACACCTCATCGCCAAGAGTCACACTGAAAGAAAACCCATTGGCTAGACACACTCTATCATTAAGAATCTTTCAAAACCTTCATGTCACCCTGACCAAGTACCATCGGCCAGAGTCATACTGACATTCATCACGAGCAAATCCATCGGAAAGACCAACACTATCAGAAGGGGTTCATAATGTCACTCTGAACATATTTGTCTCCTCGATGACTTCCATCGAAAAGAGTCTCCCTAACATCATCAGGAGTAGATACATCTGCAAGAGAACCACTATCAGAAACAAACTAGAATCTCACAATGATAGTTTAAGTCACATTGATCATTCCATTGGTAAGTCAAACCAAAGGTCACACGAATATCGGTGAGACTTCTATTGTCATAAGTAGTTAGGAAACTTGCGCTGATAGTTTATGTCACACTGACAACCTTCATCACCAAGAAATACTAGAGGTCACATCAATATGTTCATGAAGGAACTTCACAAGGAGAGCTCAAATTGGGCTAAGTCACACTGATCTCATAGACAATTCAGGATCACTAAGTAGATTGGCAAGACATCTTAGCGGTCACACCAAAATTTCTCACTCAGAGGTTCAGGCCTATGGTATTGGGGCACACAATTCCAAAATTCCAACAATCTCCCACTTGACGAAGATCACACAAGCACCTTCAGAGGAATCAAGAACTAAGATCACACTAGCTCCACTAGTTCAAAGCCTACTTTGTACAAGTCTCTATTCAACAGCACTTAGGACACCCAATCAACAAGTTTTCACAAATAACAGCCTACCAAACAATCTACAACAAATTCAAGTATCCAATTGTAACTAATTGTCCAATAGTGCAACTGATCACAACCTTCCATGAAACCACATAGATCTCAAACATGTTCTCATGCTCCATCAAGACTTCTGCAACAACATCTAAGATGTCCACCATTCAAGCAACAATTCCTCTCATCCTCCAACATGCCATCTATGGAAGAAAGGTACAAGCCACAGTGAATAAGCACCAGTCCAATGAACACAAGAAAAGGATCCCAGTGATATCAAATACTATAACATTCTGCCACCACTTCATTGTGCTCACATGCTATACATAATAAATATCAACTTCAAAGCCTCAAACATAACACAATCGTGAAGTCATTCTCTAGAAACAAGATAAAAATGTCAGCTAGAACAACAATCATCCTGACTACTTCCATCCAACTAATAAACCCATGCAACTAAAAATAGCACCCATAGATCATGCTATTACATCCAGTCTCACATTCCTTCAAGGTATCCTCATTAGTAAACTAATTCCAGTAGTACAACCAATCCACCAACTGCAGATACAAGCTCCATGTACACACCAGTCAAGAAGACAAAGCACAACCAGAAACTCCCACTGCATAGGTAATTCCAAATCTGAAAGATCAAAGGCATAACAAGTCTACCAATAACAACATATAGAAAATGTAACTAGGTAGTACCGAGGAAATATCCACAATGATATGCACAACCAAAAAATTAATAACTTGCAAGAACAACTCTCACCTCAAGTCTTCATAGCTCTCCCAAGTTCTCCACACCCAACAAAGGTAAAAGATTAAGAACCTCCATGTCATCACCCAAGAACATGAGTGAAAACACATGACCACAAGCTAGTGATCACTATAGCTACGACCAATCCTCAAACCAATGTAATGTGAAACCAAACATCTAGGAAGACAACCAATACCAAAGAGAAACTTTGCACTACATATACCTGTAGAACATCCTCCTACATGCACTTCTAATAACTAGCTGTGTCAAGTATGATATCCTTCACATCCTAATGAAAAACATTAGCAACATCCAACTGTTCAATCACCAAGATCAAACATAACAAATGTAACATGTAAACAATCATGGATGTAAGCCTCTCAAAGAAGATCAAACTATTTCATTTCCTATTTCAAGAAAAATGCCCCAATGCATCTCCTAAACTCAACATCAATGAATGTAATCACAATGCATAAGGAGATAAACCATGTTGTACATCTTCCACTATGAATCCTCTAGAACCATTGAACAATAATTCAAGATTCATATCATGAAAGAAACCATAAAACACCTGAGAGAAACAATGGGCAATAGCTCTCAAGTGATAAACTACCGAGTAGACCAAGAGTGGGAAAATAGAATGCTCCTCCAAGACATATAAGCCAACATGACTAATCCAAGAGAAATCTCCTCATAGGTCTCTGTTGAACTCACCTTCAACCAAGGTGTAGGATTCTTGGAATTTTTGCTGAAATCTTCATCAAGAGTAACCATCAACAATTCTCTCCTCTCAAGAGAATTATAGCCTCACCTTATTCTTCATGTATTCATGAGTACTGGCAACTGATCATCTCATGCTAAAATCCAACTGCATCACCACTAACATGAAGTATCAAGCAAATAATCAAAGCACCCAACACATAAAGAATTACCAAACCACTATCAAAGCTCCAATCATCTCAAACAAGAACTTATCATGACATCATGATCTACACATCCCCCTTAGGAGATACCATGCTCCAAGTGAACTTACCATGGTCTCAAGTGCAATGCACAATGTCAAAACTCCAGTGCATATGCAAGAGTATACCATGACATAAAGCAAAAAACTCAAAACCAACATCACCTGTCAAACACTACCAACACCTCAGCCAAAGACTCCAAACTTCCTCTATGGTTCCTAGATGTTGCACATCTTCAAATAGTTTCCATGAAAATGTGAAAGAACCCTTCTGTAGCAACGGGATCTAAGAGATCCTCCTAGTAACATCTGCAACACTAGAGAAGACCATACACCACTAAGTGATGAACTTAGAATCACTGCTAAAGCTCCCACTGAAACATGACATCCAAGGTTTCCAAGCATCATGACCAATCATTTGCTAAACTAAAAAATCCTTTAGGTCTACAATAGCAACATGTCCATCTAACAACAATGCTAAGCAACACCAAGATCTCCTAACCAAGCAAACAAAACCATTACTTTCAAAAGCTTACACAAAGTAGTGTATCCAAGCTATCCATGACATCATGATACACATGCTACAAGTCCCCATAGCTGACTATTCAAGTACTCAACACCATCCATCCTCTCATCTCAAAGCAATCACACCAATGCACAAGTGACAACAGATAAGGCCAACTAATGAAATCTACATCTTCAGAAAAAAAAATCTTGTGGATATAGGTAGTCCACTTCCAAGTTATCACACTACAATTGAATGGGTGATCAAGCCATACAAATGGATAACTTGTAGATCTGAACACTAAAAAATGCAAAACCATCATCACATTGAAAACAACAAAATTGAGATCTCAAAGAGAATACCACATAGAAAAAATGACTCAAACACCAGATCAAGCCAAATCTGATTTTCCAATCATGTCCACAATGAGCACCATAGTCATGTACAAACACTCCCATGTAGAGAAGACATCACACCTCCTCAAATCATGCACAAAGCATGCATGCAAAACTGCAACTATCTCATCCAGCATTGTCCCAAAAGCCAAGGTCTAGAAAATAGCTTAACAACAACTACACATAACCACGAGTTTTTCTTGACCGTGTAAAACCTAAAAAACCACAAAAAACATGTAAGTAGAATACATCCTTAAAAATGGAAACAATAGTTCAAGAACTCCAGACCCATATCAAGCCAACTCCAAAACCGCCAACATGCACATGCATCTGAGAAAGAGATAGGCTATTTTAGAAGCTTTCAAATCATCTAATGATTAACTCCATAGCCTTCATGCATTTGAGGTTAACAAAAAACAATTCCTTCCAACACTAGGAAACACCACCTAGCATAAGCACTCTCTTCCATGGCTAAGAAACAACCCACGCCTCTCCATATTATTAGGGAGCCTCTCACATAGACACCCAATATGAAAGCTTTACTCCTACACAACCATAGAGCATAAAAATCCACCTCATACATCAAGGTTATACCGCTACCAACTAGGAGGCACAGATCACAACAATTCAACATGACCAACTCCCTTTTCTCTATCTTCACCATCCTTCAAGTTGTGTGTTGTCTCTGAATACCACAAGACTTCCACTCACCAAAGGATCAATACATCAACCAATTCCTCTAGATTTCCTCTAGCCTAACATACTATTAAATATTCATTGGAGAAATACCCAGAACTAGCAACCAAAAGAAGGCTTTGATACCACTTCTTGGTAAATTTTGATCATCTCGAAGAAACCTCCAAGAACAATAGTGCCTTAGATAACTTTTAATTTCATTAAATTTCCTCAAAGACATGTACAACTATGCCACAAAGTGGAATCAAACACATTGCATTTCCCACATTAACCTTTATGAGAGAAGCACATGTAAATCAATTTTCAACAACACCATTAAACATATTCAACAAACATAACCAATAAACATGAAATATGGGATAGAAGGTAAGAACACACAAATTTATGTGGGGAAAACCCTTTCGGGTGAAAAACCCCACACTCCAAAAGCCCATATCGCCATTGTATTATTCATGCAATAGAATAGTTACAAATAGAATTCAAGCACTAATCCTTTACAAAGATTACATCTTGTTTCATTTTGGAGACAAATAGTATACAGACAAGCACAAAGCTTAGATCTCTCCTACTTTTCATTTCCCTGATCAAGCTCTCAATCCACTCAACCTTCACACTGTTGCAATACCCTCACACAATATATAATGCAAATTACCATGAGAAATCGATCAAGACATTATTCCAGGAGAGATTCTAGCAGCATAACCCTGCTTGGATATTCCTCTCACTATTCTTACTATAGAACGTCCAATGTTATACCATTCATTCTCAATAGTTCAACTTCCTCTGTGAATCAGTTCATTTTCTATTGGACCAACTGTCAACTTCTCCAACTCATTCATGATCCTCCAATGAACATCAAACACATCGATAGTCAGCCAAGTTAGCGTCCTTCAAATCCATGATCTTCTTTCATGTTCATCAACCTGAGTCTCCCCGATGTTTTCATCATTCCGACGTCTCGACTAGGCCTGTCGACAAGATAATGTCCATTGAAAGGAGATTACAAAGTTGGGCTGACAACACAAGTCACCCCAATAATATTATGTTCAACCACCTTTTGAACCATGTTGTCGCCCTGAGTCACCCCAATGATCAACATGAGCACCAACTGTCCTTATTGGAAAGACAACCATCATCAAAGAAGGTTTCACCAAAGTCCCAAGTCACACCGATGACCTCACACTCAGCTGTAGTTCAAAACACCTCATTGGTAAGAGACAGTGAAAGAAAACCCATTAGCCAGACATGCTCTATCATTAAGACTCTTTCAGAACCTTCATGTCACCCTGACCAAGTACCATCGGCCAGAGTCACACCAACATTCAACACGAGTAGATCCATCAACAAGACCAACACTATCATAACTGGTTCATAATGTCACTCTAAATACACTTGTCTCCCTGATGACTTCCATCAGCAAGAGAACCACTATCGGCAAGAAATTGGAATCTCACAATGATAGTTCAAGTCACATCGATCACTTTCGTTGACAAAACAAACCAAAGGTCACACCAATATTGGTGAGACTTGTATTGTAGGAAGGAGTTAGGAAACTTGTGTCGATAGTTTAGGTCAGGCCGACAACCTTCATCGCCAATATATACTAGAGGTCACATTGATATGGTCATGAAGGAACTTCACAAGGAGAACTCAGATTGGGCTAAGTCACACCGATCTCATAGACAGTTCAAGATCACTAGGTAGATCGGCCAGACATCTCAGTGGTCACACTAAAATTGCTCACTTAGAGATTTAGGCCTGTGGGATTGAGGCACACAATTCCAAAATTCCAACAGCCTATTCACACTAACTTAATCTCAATTATTTATTTATCTCACCACATACCCACATGATATACTTTCTCACAAATTCCCCAAGTGTTCAAAATGTGTCACATCTCTTAGAATTTTAGTTAGAGTTTTACTTTTACCTTCCCACTTCCTCCTTTCCATAGAACTACAAGAAGATCATTATACATTTGTATACAAATTTCATGATATTTTTTGGCTTAATTACTATTATATTCACTCTCTTGTGGAAGTTTTTGAATATCTGATATATAATTTTCTACTCCAATAATTAGTGGCAATTACAAAACTATTTTTAGAAAAATTCTCAACTTGGGCATGATAATCAAGTATTTGAGTAACTTAAATGTCATTATTAGGTCCCATATAAGTTGGTAGATGATTTAATATTCCTACCTTGCGATATGGTCTATTATGGAGAAGTTAGAAGTAAAATATTTTTTTGATTAGAAAAGCAGGGTTAGGGCCCTGAACCCATACACAATAGAAGTTCAAAGCATAGCCAAAAGAAAGATTAATGACCAAATGAGAAGCAACACAAAACCAAAATCAATAGTTCAAAGCAAAACTGACCCACTGGCCATTTGAGAAATAGAAAAAAATAGGTAATAGTCTAAAACTAATTTAGTCCAAAAATAGCCTAAAACCAAGAACTAGATGACAACCAAGCCTACCAAAGAAGGAAAGTAGGCCCTAAAATAGGAAACAACAAGAAATATAACTAATATTTTTGAATATTAATTAAATTCCATTCATTTTTCAATATTTCCAGATCATTTCGCCACGGGTCCTCTCCCTCACCAATATTGTCCTCAAATAGCATATCCACATCCTGAGTGGCTTCCCTTTTACATTTCATTTTCCTAATGTTTGATACTCCAGACACCTTATCAAAAATTCCCTTATTCATAATGCAATAGGTTATAGAGATTAGACTATTGAAGGCATTATCCATCTTGTTCACTTATTCTTGCAAAGAATTGATCTAGATCATATAGTTTGAAAGGTTCCTATCCTCCATTTCCCCTTCATCCTCAAAGCTTACCATTAGCTTAACCTACTCTTCATCATGGTCCTTGACCATACATTCAACATCCTCTTCATCTTCCTTAGATTCCTTGACCTCTTCTTGCTCATTAAAATTTTCCTCTAGCTTCTCTTCCATACTAATCATCTCATCACTTGAGTCCTTCCCTAACACAACTTCCAATTCTTTTTGGCTTAGTTCTAAAGGATCCTCTTTTGTTGGGATATATTCCTCATCAGACGACCCCTCATCCTATTCTTTAAAAGAAATTTAATTTTACCTTTAACATTCTAACTTGCCACTCTATTAGACCTGCTTTCCACTTTTCCACTACTATAATCTTCAACCAATCCTTCCTCCCCTTCATCTAGAATGTAAATTGTAACCTTCTTAATATTCCTAAAATCTTCAAGCTCTTGGGCTTTACATTTAGAGCTAGAGTGTTTAACTAGAGATTTTGGAGCCTAATAGGGGGACAAGATTGCCCATCCCCAATTATGGGGTTTTTGGAATCAGAGGCAATAGCTTGGGGTTCTTAAATTGAGAGGGAGTGGTAGACTTAACTCTTTTCTTAGAAAATTTAGGAACATCATCATTATGAGGAGAAGGATCTTTAGAAAGAGCAACGAGATTTATGGTGGCCAACTTCGACTTCTTGCTAGTGCTAGGGTTATGAAGGAGAAAACTGGGTTGCTTGTTCAAGGGTTCAAATTTTAAAGGTCTCATAGAATTCATAGGGTATGGCAGTGGGGTAAGGGAAGAGACATAATTGCTATCATTATTCATATAGATGTTTTTTTCTCATCATGGCTTATTGGGATTTGCAATTACTATTCTTACAAGAGCATATTTGTTATATTTATAGTTTGTATACATTTGTAATAGGTTTTATTGCAATAGTTTAATCTTATTTATCTACAGTTGTCATGCCTTTAATTCTAAACACTATTGATAACAAGGTTAGAGTGAGAAACATAAACAAGGCACATGAACTATTTTATAGAATGTCACATACAAATTCATCTTGCATGAATATGTGCCTATACACAACAAATAGTGAAAAAACTTAAAAGATAAATTTAATATTTAATACAACCTCTTTTCCATTTGTCCATATTTCTTCCAATTTTTTCACAAATAAAAAATAGGTTTACTAACAAGGACAAAATATGACAATTTGGTAAAAAATTGAATATTTCCTGTTTTAAAATGTATGAAAAATAAAGACAAAAGTAAAACCTTAGAGTTCTAGAGAATTCTCTTCACACACAACAACCAAGACAAACAAATATAATATGATGAAACAAACTAACTAATGATTGAATAAAATATATAATATCTAAGATAGATCATCATCTAATTAAAAAAAAATCATAAAAAAATACAATTATAGAACAAAGAGTGCAGTCGAAGACTGCGAAAACTTCATCAGAACAGTACAAAATCAAATAACATACAGTTTACAATCATGACCAAATATGACAAATATCCACCACATCATGAAATGGTTCTCAACACAAACATAACAGTAAACAAGTAAAAGTGTTGAGAGATAAGAACTATTATAAAAGTAAGTTTGTTGTGTATGGCAAGGAGGTCTATTGCTCTCTTAATTACTTACACTGGTCTCTTTTCATTGTTAAATTTGGCACATAACAATTGTTTATAGTGGTTTCCTCTTCTAAGCCTTAAAAAAGTCCATCGAAAATTTCTGTTATATATGGTTTGTAAACTAGTGCCTCCCTGGTTTTTAAACTAGAAAACTGGTTCTGTCAATGCTTATGTTTGGACAGAATTCAAATCCATATCTTAATAACCATTGCGTTTAAAGCTCTCAGGAACGTGCCCTTACTGCAACGTGCTTTTTTCAGAATCAAAAGAAATTTTTAGAATTGAGACGCGCTAATTATATAAAAACAGATAAGGAGACTAGTTTATTATATATAGAATATATAAGAATGTCTCTTTATTAGTACCTATTGCAAGCATATGCAAAGATAACCAGAAACATGTCTCCTTACAATCGCTAAACCATAATTATAATCATCTACCATGATAATAATCAGAAAATAGGAAAATAGCTACAAGTCTTTGGCTGAACAGAAGTATGTAATAGAACTATGGATTATCCGAACCTATTTCTCTGGATGCTTGAGTTTCATCTGCCCTTTTTCTCCTCTTTTGATTTGGTATGTCTGATGGAGTATGAGAAGAGGAGGATTGAGAGAAGGTATCCACATACACGCCAGACTCAACGTTGAGAGGGAAATTGAGAATAGCTCTCGAACCGCGCATTTTGAAAGCCGCACGATCATAAGCCTCTGCAGCCTCTTCTGCTGTATCAAAACTACCGAGCCAAAGCCTTGAACCCTTCTTCTCTGGGTTTCGAATCTCTGCAGCATATTTACGGCGAGACTTAACGAGCTTCACTCCCCTGTAACGATTTTCTTCTCTTTTGTCTTTCCTTTCATTTTCTTCTGATGAGAAGCTTGGCCTGCGATTTGCAGAATATTGGTTCTCCTCCTCCGCCAAAACTGTTGCAGGTGTTTCTAAAGTGACATTGGTGGTATTACAAGAGGAGAATTCAGGCCCTGGGAAATAGTGGGTAATAGCGCTCCACAAACTCCTTCGTCCTCTGGTAGTGTGCTCATGATCGTCACACTTCTTCTTTTTTTCTCTTACGAATCTTGAAAGATTGCTGAGGCCGCCTCTGTTTTTCTAATATATTTCGTAAACATCAAGTATGCTTGCCTAGTGCATTCCCTCGCAATTTCGTTTTAGAACACGATTTTATGATTTCCAACATATTGCGTGACAATTACGATTTCATTACGCATTCCCCGTGTTTTCCTGGAGGACGACATGATTCCCACTTAGCATACAGTTACGGTTTCTTTACATATTCCTCGTTTTCCACAAGGAGAACATGGGTCCTACTTAACATACACTGCGTTGAAAGTTCTGAGTTCTCGCCGAAGGTAGAATGCATGTAATTTTTTAAATTATTATTGTCCATTACCACATAGAATTGAAGTATGAAATGTCTTTGATAACAACATGATTCTACTTATTGTACATTGTCTAAAAAAATCTGCATTCTTGGAAAAAATAGGAATACATGTAATTTTTTATACAATTATAAATAAACTATTAATAATTTTATAGTTTATAATTAATTAATTGATAAGAGTAAGTTTTTGGATTAAACTATGTATGATTTTCAATTGATCACATTTAATCCAAAAGCTTTTTCTTATCAACTTCATGGACTGTGGAAAATTTATACCAACTAATTAATTGATTATTTTAAATAATCTATGTTGTAAATTATTAGAAGATAAATTAATTTATTATTTATTAATTGTAAAGTTCAATGTGTTAAAATATTTTAATTAAATTTTAATTCTATCAATATTTTGTTATTGCTTGAAGGACATGAGCACTATTGTATATATCATAATAGTCCTTTTCTATAATTAGACAATAATTAGTATGAAAATGAATTTTGACATTAATAAAATTATATTGTTGTATTTAAGTTGATTTTGTTGATTTGAATGGCATTACCAAAATCTTTGAAATATATTCATTTACATAATGAGACAAATAAATTTAATATTTATTTAATTATGAAAAGTCAATATACAATCTTTAAAAAAAAAAATCTTAAAGAAAATATTAGGGAATATTTTCTTAATCCACTATGAATAGCTAAATGATAAAGTGTTTGCTAGTTAAAGAAAGATATTCAAGTTCAAGAAAGAGGGGAGAATATAAGGACATCTTTTATTAGATATTGAAACATAACTAGGGAAAACTAGTCTAAAAGATATATTCAATTTCATATTCTATGTATTGTATGTGTTGTCTTTTTTGTTAGAGAAAAGTACCCAGGAGCAACTACAAACCAAAAGGAACCTTCACGAACAAGATAAGAAATAGGAGAAGCTATTTCACTAGGAGTGAGGTGATGTCACAATAGTGGTTTACAATTCCTGAGAGGAATGAATTTTAGCTTAAATCACATATTTTTAGAAAATATAATGATTTAATTCTTAAAAAGTTTCATTTTAAGGATTCCAATTGAAAAGGGTTTGATCAAATCACCTTAGATGAAACCCCCTTGGATAGAACCTCGCTAGTTTTAAACCATACCTATAAATGCATCTCCTTTACACCTATCAAAATGCTGGTAAAAAATCACTTTTGATTTAGCTTTTGGGGGATCAAATGAATTCATTTAAAATATATTTCAAATGATTATGGTATTCCTCAAAACAAGCTACCCAATGAATATAATTTTAATATGTTTTGGTTTTGTTATGTATTTTTTTTTTAAGTTTTATTAAACATAGGTTTTTCATCGAAAATGAATTTCTTTGTTCTTCACATGTGGAAAAATAGAAGATTATAAAACAAAAAAATTAAAAATATGAGTGCATCAAATATTGAAGTCCTTGATCCAACAAAAAAAATTAAATTAAATTTTGACATATACAAAAAAAGTTATGTGTTATATGGTTGGGTTGTGTCTGAATTGTAATTCATTTGACTTTGAAACTTGATTAAGGAAAAAATATTCAATAAAAAATATCTAACCAAGTGGAAGCACTAGATATTAGAGTTACAAATCTAAATTTGAAAGAATTAGAATTTTATCCTTCATGGAAAAAAAGTTATGCGTTATACAGTGTGCGTCACTTTTTAAAAATGTTGTTTTCTGAAAAAAATAATTTTCATGGGAGATTGAAAAGGAAGTGAAATTTGATTCCAAAAATTTTGAAAAAAATATTTTTAGAATCTACAGACAAAATTTGATGAGACTCTAGTTTGCACCATCTTCAAATTCCTCACGGTTTAGCCGCTATAGGTGCCCGAATGTGAAGATTTAGTTAAAAATAATAATTTTAGTGTCTAGTTAGGCCAAAAGTTGTAAACCACTATTATGGGATCACCTAGTGAAAGAAAATGAATTGAGATGATGAAAATATTATACACATCATTACTTAAAAAGCATGAGAAGGTCGGTACAAAAAGGTAACCAACATACAAATAAAAATTAAAATACAATTACAATTATTAAATGAAAAACTACCCCTAAGTTAACTTAAGAAAATGTGAATGGTAAAACCATTCACTATAACACCCCCCTTAAGTGCAACTTAAGGAAACTAAAAATAAAAAATGAGATGCAAGATGGGCCCCTGCAACAAGGCCATGTTAGGTACCCATGTAAAACTACAATACCAAAAGAAATCTATCACAACTAGAGAAAAGGAGAAAAACCCTATGGGAAAAAAACTCCTCTCCAAAAGAGAGAAAAAAATAAAATGTTGAAAAGAAAAAAAAGAAAGGAAGGAGGACTCCTCAAGACCCCCTGAGGACAACTTCCTTCACCCCTAACATCAGTCAAAACAAAAGATAGTGAGGAGATGCCTAAGGCTTATTGAATATTTCTGCAACCTGCTGCTCTATAAGCAAATACACCAGACTCAGAACACCCTCCTAAATGAGCTACCTAATGAAGTGCATGTGGATCTCAATATGATTTGTGCACTGATGCTCCACTAGGTTGCAAGAAATAGGTAAGGCACTTTTATTATCACACCAAAGAATAGTGAGATGATCAACAAGAAAACCAAACTTATCCATCAATTGTCAAACCCACAAAACCTCCCAACTAGCCAAAATGGTGCCTCGATACTCATCCTCAGTCGATGATAGTGAAATATTAGTTTTCTTCTTACAAGACCATGAAATCAAACCAAAACCAAGAAAAAAGACAAATCAAAAAGTATACTTTCGATCATCAACATCCCAGCCCAATCTGAGTTAGTGAAGCCCACAATCTTAGTAGCATCTGATGTGTAATGAATGCCAAACTATGTAGTGCCTTGAATGTATCATAGGATGTGTTTGGTTACCTTCTAGTGACTCTCATGAGGAGCTTGAGAGAAATAGGAAACAATACCAACTACAAAGGAAATATTAGGATGACTATGTGTTAAGTACAAAAGGTTTTCAACTAACTATCGATACAAGGTAGCATCCACTAATAGAGTATTGCAACTAAAAGAAAATGCAACACCTGACTGGAAAGGAGTAGGGGATGGCTTGCAATCAACTGTCCCAAATCTCTAAAGCAAATCAAGAGCATACTTCTACTAGAAAATAGAAATGTCTACGAAAGACTGATGAATTTGAAGACCAAGGAAGAAATGCAAAGGACCAAGGTTAGTCATATCAAACCACCCCGTCAAAGCTCTCTAAGTATCTTAAGTCATGGTAGGAGGACTTCCAGTGAGAATCAAGTCATCCACATAGAGAACAAGAGTGAGAAGATCTCCCTCATTCCTCTAAATGTAAAATTTAGGGTCAGAGTGACATATAGTGAATCTAGAAGCAAGCAGAAAACTATCCATCTTCTCATACTAAGCCTGAGGGGCTTGTTTGAGACCATACAATGAATGTCAAAGCCTACAAACAAGTGAAGGGTCCTTCACCAAGCTTGGTGGCTGCTCCATATAGATTTCCCCCTGAAGATCACTATACAAGGAAGCACTCTTCACATCCATCTATTACACTAACCAAACTTGAGATGCAACAATAGAAAGTACAAGATGAATGGAATCCATCTTGGAAATAGGATCAAATGTCTCTAAATAGTCGACACCCTCAACCTGAGCAAACACCTTCACCACAAGATGAGCCTTGTACTTGTCAATAGAACCATCAGCTGCAAACTTGGTATGGTACACCCACTTACAAGATACCAAGTATGATTCTTCATCAAAGAAGAATATTCCTTAGCCATGTACCACTATCCCACTTTGGAACACCTGAAGCATCTGCAAAATTCTGAGGATCAATAGAAACTGCATGACTCAAAAGATTGATACCTGAAGTCTAAGAATGAGTGTAGAAAGAAATGGTGGGATCACCTGCATGAGAACCAACCTCCTTAAGAATAGTGAGATCCCAAAGAGGATATCTGGGTGAAGGCTCAAGAGAAGATGGAGTTATATCAACAACAATATCAATATCATCATCAGGAGCATCAACAATAGCATCATCATCAACAACAAGAAATGAAACATTTACTGAAGAAGAACTGGGAAGCAGGGAGATCAAGGTGTGTGATGGAGAATCCTTCAAAACAAAAGACTCATCAAAATGAACATCACGATGAAAATATCTCTCAAGTGATGGGATCAAACAAATGATAACCCTTCACATCATCACAATAGCCGACGAAGATGTACCACCAACTCTTATTCTCTGTTGCTTTGTGCCTTCCTGCTAGAATGAATGTCCATGCATCACTACGAAATATGTTGAAGTAGGAGACCTTAGGCTTGACATGATACCAAGCCTCCTTGGGAGTCATATTCCACACTACCTTGTGAGGCAAATGGTTTTGAATGTAGTTGGCATAATTGATAGCCTCTACCCAAAAAGCTAGAGCCATGGACCTATACTAGATCATGCAATTAGCCATCTCTCGTAATGTTCTTCCACTCAGCCACACCATTTTGTTGAGTGTATGGAACTATGTGCTAATGAAGAATACCTTGAGCACTATAGAATTCCTAAAATGATCGATTGGCATACTTGCCCTATTATCTGTGTAAATCTTATGAAGGGAATGTCCTAACTGCTTCTCCACAAATGCAAGAAATTTCATGAATAAATGGAGAACCTCATCCTTGTACTTCAAAAAGTACACCCAAACACAGCGAGAGAAGTCATCAATGAAGGTGAGAACCTACTTGGCCCCCAAAAATGGAGTGGGAAATGACAGAAGATCACCATGCACCAACTCAAGGGTGTTGAATCATGTGTCTAGCCATACCTTTTGGAAATGGATCTCGATGATGTTTCCAAAGTACACAACCTGGGAAAACCCCATTAGAACGAAAGATTTGAGGTAGACCAATCACCAAGAACTATGTGCTCATCTGTTGGAGATATCTATGATTCAAGTGCTCAAATTTCTCATGCCATAGCTTACTCACATAATCTGCATGAGCAATATAGGATGATCCTGATGAAGGCTCAAATCCATCAAAATTATACAAGTGGGTTGTATGATAAACTACTCCCTTAGCAACAATCTTCTCGGGATTCTCCAACTCTCAAATGGTCACATCACTAGGAGAGAAATCAACAAGCCTTCCATCACCATGCTAAAAAATCTGATAAATGGAGAGTAAATTCTATGAAATATTAGGAACAAGAAAGAAAATCATCAATGCAAACATCCTATATCTGAATTGAGCCTGTCCCTAAAATAGGAATATGAAAAGAGTCTCCAACTGTAATTTGAGTAGTATGACCATTGAAGAGAGAATCAAGAAGATCTGCATCATGATTCATGTGATGTGAGGTGACAAAATCAAGAATCCAATCATCATGGGTAGAGTAAAAACCTCTTGTTAAAAGGTCTTGGCCTTTTCCTAAGGATGAATAGTTTGACATGGAAATTTTGTGCTTCTTTATAGCTTCCTCCAATGCTATGAGCCTCACAAAACAATGTGCATGATTATTCCCTAACTTTCCACAAAAGGAACAATTTTCCTTCTTCTAAGACTTGGAAGATGATTCTCTTGAGTTAGAAGGGGGAGGTGCATTATTTTGATCATTCTTCTCCTTAGGCTTTAAGGAATGCTCACCACCTTAAAGAGAATCTGTCTTAGTCTTCTTCTTATTCTTACCCTTTCCCTTGGAAGATTGAGCCATCAAGGCACGACTCTTAGGAAGAGCATCCATTTGGATCAACTTGGCTTGCTCCCAAGCCAATAGATCATAGAACAACTCAAAAGAAGGAATATAATAAGAATTTCCCATAACACCCATGGTAGAATAGAAGGTGGAAGAAAATACTTGAAGTCGACCATGCAACTTAGACAGGATCAAGAAGATACACTCTTTATCTATCTTGGCACAACCACACCCTCTCAAATATAACATAATCAACTTGAGCTATGCAAGGAAGTCCTGAATAGTGGGAAAGGAATTTGGAGAAAGAGAAGTGAGACTAGATTCGAGCTACAAGATCCAAAACTAATTTACCTTTCCATACAAATTAGCAAGCTTATCCCACACTTCTCTGACTATTGTACACTCTGTAATATGAAACAACAAATTATCAGAAGCATGGAGGCCTATGAGTCCTCTCGCCTCATCCATTTTATTGTGATAGAAAAACTTCTCAAATTCCTTAGTGAACTTGGTTTTTTCAGCATCCAACATTTTCCAAAGACCCAAAGATTGCAGCAATTGTGCCATCTTAAGCTTCCATTTTTGATAGTTGTGTGGAGTGAGTGGTTTAATATTTGGTTCTGACATGATGTGCAAATGAACATGAAGAGACCAATATGCTATTTATACCCCACAAAATGGATAAATCAAACAATGTGTAATCATCCCCAAAAAACAAACTTTTCCAAAAAACCACTAGATTTGATGGAAAAAGATAACAATAGATGACAAAATTTCAAGCTACAAAACTTGAAATTTTAAGCAATAGATGGAATAATTTGAAAATAAATACCTTGACCAAACTCTTGGTCACACCAATTTCCACACAAGCAACACCTCTACAAACCACATGGTCACCATAGGTAGAATAGTTGATCCATGCTAGAGAGACACACCCACATCAGCAACCACTTAAGCCTTAGCTTACATAACAATGAAAGCACTAGATTATAAAAGGATTGATTTTGATTACTTTCCCACAAATGTGGGACTAATTTTCACAATAATTTTTTTAAAAAGTGATTTTTTTTTACATTCCCACAAAAGAAGAGAACTTTAAATGAGATCTTCACTTCCTCTAAACAAAGATCACACCCAATAATGTAGAAAAAGTGCCTTAATCCATCAAAACATTTCCTCTAATGACTGATTTGTGTGGCATCTCCTTGAAAACTTGTGACCAACTGGCCCTTCAATCACCTTCAACTAGAAGAATGTGCCCTCTAAAGAAAAACATGCCTCCTAGAAGGATTTTATAGCTTGAAACAAATGTAGATCTTTCCTTCAAAGTTCAGCCCAATTTTCCTTTAAACTCCTTCTATTAGGATTGAAATATTGGAATTAATAGAGGAGATGGAGGAGTGGAGAATTAAAATGATCCTCTTTTTTTGTTTCCAATACCTCCTACCATTGTTTGTCTCAATGAAAATTGTGGCCTTTCAAGATCCCACATGACCTCTTAACTGTGCCTCTAATGAATTGCGCCTACAATGAAGAAAATAAAAAAAACTAGTTTTATCAAATAATCATGTTCCAAATAGAAAAATGTACCTCCAAATAGTGATTTCAGGCCAATCAATGCCAACAAAGATTCCTTCCATAGTCAAAATGAACAAAAATTCCTACACTCCCTAATTACAGCCACCAACAAAAGCTTGCAACAAAGAAATCAATAGAGACAATTTTCATGGCTTCTAGTGGAGGAAATACACATGCCTCAACTTATGCCTGGTGAAAACTCTTAGCATGGAAGGTGCTTGTAGAAGACAGGCTTTGATAGCATGTTAGAGAAAAGCACCTAGGAGCAACTACAAACCAAAAGAAACCTTCACAAATGAGAGAAGTAATAGGAGAAGCTATTTCACCAAGAGTGTAAGAAAATGAATTGAGATGATGAAAATACTATACACGGAATGCCTTAAAAAGTAGGAGAAGGTTAGTACGAGAAGGTAACTAACATAAAAGAAACAAATTAAAATACAGTTACAATTATTAAATGCAAAAGTACCCCTAAGTTAACTTAAGAAAATGTGAACGGTAAAACCATTCACTCTAACAATTTTCAATTATATAATTGATTTTTTCTACACTCTATTTGTAGTTATATTCTGATTTCTTTGTTTATCAAATCTAAAAACTTATAAATAGGAAAAATAAAGGAATATGTCAAGCTAATATAGTGTGAGTATAAAGATAATATTAATAATAAATAAATATCTTAGTGCGAAATTATTTTAAAGGGATGCCATATCCCACTATCCCTAAACCTTATTTTTACTCATTATAACCATTTGAACTACTTGAAGAGAGGGAAGCTTGAAAAGGTGATTTATTGTAATAGTGATTGGCATGCACCCCTTCAAAGGATAGATGGGATTCATAATAGTCATACAACCGCCTTATAAATCATCGATTGGTTTGAGTTCCCTTTGGTAAGTAAGAAAGTACTAGAGTAAGATGGACTACCTCATGAGTTATGGCTAAAAATATGTATGTGGTTTTGTTAAATTCCATTCCATAGTAGAAATCATAAAACTAAAATAAAACATTTGTTGATTTTCTCTATCATTAAGTTGTGCAATTTACATATTCATTGTTTCTAAGATGTATTTTGGAGGGTATGTCTACAAGTAGATTGTATAAAATGGCTCCTAATTGACATGAATTTAGTTCTAATATTTTTATTGTCCGTGTTACATCAAACTAGAAAAATCCCTTTTAATTTTTTTTTTCTAGTTCAACGACTTTTTCTTACCATCAACACATGTTTAATCTCAAGCTTAAAACATATTGATGTATAATTACAATTTTCTACAATTCTATGATTGTGGGTCCATGTGATAGATCGGAGTCCAGAATAAGTAGAAACTAAAACAACTAAAAATGGGTTTTCTACTTATGGTTCAAGACATAGAGCAAACACACACTTCATAATCATTTCATTCAAGGGAAACCCTAGAGATCTCAATCTAAGTATGCAAAGGAGAAAGAGATCTTTCAATAGTGTTGTCACAGGGGTTGATTATATGCTAAAGATGGGTTCACCACCAAACTAGGGCTTGGAAATACTAATGAAATGCAAGACCTAATACTAAAACCAAATGCAATGCAATATTTCACTAAATGACCTAGAAAAGCATATAAAACAGAATAGAAAGCTGAGAGATGAAAGTGGTGCTCCTAGAAACTTGAAGAAGACTGGATGAAGCTTTGAAATGATAAAAGCACTAATTTTAGTGCTAATTGGGACTCATATGCTAGACTGGGTGATTTAGTCCCAGATCAAGGTTTCTAGTCTGGAATAGGTTTCTAGCAATGTAGATTCTAGATTTTCAAAAATCTAGAAATTGACCTATATTGGGATTCATATGTGAGAAATGGTGTATTAGTCTATTTATTTTTTTCCAGAGATTCAAAGTCTAATTATGCTCTTCAATTTCTGTTCTATCCTTTCCAATTGATTTCTAGATCCAAAACCCTAATTTGTAACTGTGATCAGAAGTAAAAGTAGTCCTAGAAATGAGAAGCAACACAAAACATGCAATAAACCACTTAAACACCTAACACCTCAAGATTGGGTTAAAAGTTAAACCTAACAAAATAGATGGAATGATAATACCTTGTTAAGCTGCTCCTTTGGTTGGCCCTTTGATTTTTGATGTGATAGATGCTCCTCTTGATGGAAAAAGATGTATGAATGAGATGCAATACAGATGGAAAATAGATGAGGATGTTCTAAGGTTGTATGCAAGAAAATGAAGATTCTAGCTAAGTATGGCTCAAATGAAAATTTTGCAAGAGTTTGGTTAGCACAATGATCTCCTCCCTAAATGAGAGAAAAGAGGGGGTATTTATTGAGAATTTTGAATTCGTTAGAGAAATGGACAGTTGAGATTAAACCAACAAGGCCAAGATGTAGGGCTATGGTGAGTGGAGGACTCACAAGTCCTCACATCTTGACATGCGGCATGTGAAGTGGCTTAAAAATGGTGATGTGTAAATGAGATGGAAGGAGGGTACATGATGTGGAAGAAGGACAAGTACTTTGCAAGTACCTTGGGGGATGAGAAGATTGCTTTAGAAAGAAAGCTCTTCTTCCCAAATGGTTGGAAAGTGACATGAAAGGAATTTTAGTATTCCTCAAAAATGCTCACGGGGAAGAGGAAAGTAGTTAGAGAAATAAATGTGAATTAAAAATTCACCTACTTGTAAGAATCTCATGGATAAGACAAGGTTCCAAAAAAGGAAAAGGAGATTCTAGGAGGAATAAATGTAAATTTTAAATTCACATGGGAAAGAGGGTCAATGCCAAGAAAGGAAAATGAGAAGGTTGACTAAAAAGGTATGGTAAATGTGGCTAATGACTTTGATTAAGGTTGTGCAAACATATGATTAGGATAATAAATGAAGGATTAGAAGGAAAGTGGAAAATGTAGTAGGATGTGACATTAATCTTGATTAAGTGGTACACATCCTAATCCAGGATTAATTAGATTAATCTGGATTAGAAGAGGGTTATGGAGGATGTGACAATGAGAGAGAAAAAGAGGAATTAAAAAAATTGATTAAATTGAAGAAATCACATGACTAAATTAAATAAAGTGATTTATTTATTTAACTTAGAAGTAAAATGAAAAAAACATTTAATTATTAAATTAAACACTTTAGGGAACCTTAGGCAGGACATGAAATATTAATTAAATGAATGATTTAATTAAAATTAGTGAAGAGGATGAAGTAGACAAGTAAAGGGATGAATAAGGAGATGACTTTTACCATATGGAAGTGGTAAAATTTGGATGTCTATAGTAACATGTAGAAGTCTTCCAATGATCTCTAATGCAAGGTGACAAGTTTGACAACTTTGAAAACTTTGAAAAATTTCTCCAAAATTTGTCTTCAATGTGTCTTCAACCTAAGCTTGCAAATCTAAAACTAAAGAGAGGGAAAAATATTCTTTTATTAGTTCTAATTTCGGGCTACACAGGATGTTGCAAGTATGAATGAGTATGGTGGTGTTGTAATTAATGTTGTCATTGATGTCAACATAGTATAGGTTATTTCGAAAAAAGGAATCAAGTGATTGTAGGTTGTGCATGTATATTTGAGATACTATAGAGATGTTGTGAGTACATGGATCTATCCTTATGGTGTTGCAGGTGTGATGATATGATGAGTTACCATGCGATTTTGAGAAATAGTGAAAACAAAATTATGTGTGTGTTCAAAATGTGCTCTGGTTTGTGCTTTGCATTTCTTCTGTGTTGATCCTATGCTTGTGTGGATATGAAGTGTTGTTTATGGGCATCCTTGGGTGATATATCTTGGATTATAGTTTATGTTTTGATGAAGCATGAATGTTGTGTTCACCAGTGTGTGAATTGGTCTGGCAGAATTGTCTGTGGACTGGGAGAACTATTTCTGCTTCATATTCCTCTTCTATTTTGTTTCTAGTCTTGTAGATCTTGAAGAAGGCTTGTAATGGTGTTATCTATGTTCTCACAAAGGTGTTTGTGGTTTGGTGCTTCAGAACATTGGTTTTAGAATTACTGTGTGTGTCTATACAGTTTGGATGGACTGATCCTGTGGAAAGTATTTTGTGTATGAAGGTTGTTGCATTTGTTGGAGATGAATTTGAAGGGATATAAGATGTGTTCCAATGTATGTTGAAGCATTCTATGCATTCCACAAGTTATCTTCTCATTGCAAAAGCATGTACTTCAAAGTTCATTTTTGTTTTCATTATGTTTGGCTGACCTGGTGTCTACATGGCATGCAAAGGAAAATTATAAATTATGGAAGTGTGTGATTGATCCAAGATGCTATTTTAGATCTTGGTTAAGGGTATGTGTAGGATCATCATGGAAAAAATAGGCCCTTAAGTGGCAAAAAATTCAAAAAAATAATAGTTAGGCAACTTGACGTAAAAATTCGAATAAGTTATCTATATTATTTCAAAAATATGTAACAATAGAATTTGTAGAAAATTGAATGTAGTTTTTAAACTACTAGGTTTATTTTTTATAAAACAAAATATATTTGGTAAAAATTTGAAATTTCAATGCAGTAGTACTTAAATTTTAGGGAGAAAAGAAGAAATAGGTGTCTATCTAACCACCCTAACCACAATAAAACGATAATATTTTTTTTATAAGATTTTAGATATAAGTAGAGGAATCATGTCCCGATGTGATGCATATTTTTTTATAATTTTTTCCCAAGTAAATAATTAATTATGATTTTTTATTATAACTTTTAAAAAGTATAAAAACTCGTACATCTAACCACCTTAACTTGGTCAAAAATTTATGAAATTCTTTTTTTTTTTAATCTTATAGTATACGAAGCATAGAATGTGACACATGTTTTAGATTAAAAAAATGTGATACCGTTTGAAAGCTCTAGATGTTTTTCAATCAGCCTATCAATCAGGACTTTAGTCATAATTCAAATAGAAAATGAATAATAATTATTTATTAAATTCAAAGTAAAGAATAATTTATATTGGTGGAAAGCTGAGAATATCCTTTTAAAACCATTTTCGTTTCATTAATTTTGGGTTAAAAAAAAGTCGTCAGCCACATACCCTACAAATACCCATCATGATCCTACACATAGTGTTAAGTGTTGGTTTGGTCCCCTCTCATTCTCTTCCACTATAGAAATGTTGAGTTGCCAACCTAATTTAAATTTGTAAAATGAAGAATGTGTAGCCAACCTTGGAGAAAGTTTCTAAGGTTAAAGATGGTATGAATACAAGTCGAGATGTTATGGTTTGAGGTATCAAGAAAGCCACACGTGTGAGAAGCAAGAGAGTGCAAAATTGGATTGAGGTAGCATTACTTTAATGTGTTAGACTCTTGAAAGAAGCGAGCTGATGGTGTCTATAATCTTTCAATCAAGGCTATAGATGTGTGTAATTTTGTGTGGTGGATTTTTCTAATATCTTTTGTATCTATAGGTAGTAAGCCTCCTTGTTGGATAGTGAGTCCTAACTGAAGGTAGTGAGCCTTGTATCCGAATAGTGAGTCCTTCTTGGGCAGTAAGCCCTTTAGTAGTGAACCTCTTTGTAATCAGTTTTTCTATTACTTTATATTATGATTTAATCCTCACCATGGTTTTTCCCTTATTGGGTTTTCCATGTAAATCTGGTATTTCTTGTGTTGATATTGATTTTTTTATTTGCATTTCATATTCATAATTAATAACAGAATAATGTGGATGTGAATTTGATAAGTGTTTGAGATTTGTGATTATATTGATGACAACTAATTTACCCTCCCTCTCAATTTTATTGCGCCTTTCAACAATTGGTATCAGAGCTTTGGTTCCTCTAAGAAGAGCTTAACCACTTGAGGTAGATCTAATGGCACATAAATGATCAATCCTTGTGTTTGATGGATCTGACTATAGTGACTAGAAATTACAGATGAGAGACTACTTTATCTCTCTTGGTTACAAGACTAGGAAAGCTATTGAGACAAAGTATGTTGCACCAACAAGTGGTCCTTCCTCTGTAGATGAGATTTATGCCTATGAAGAAAATGAGAAAGCAAGGTATGCAATGTATACTGCTTTATCTAAGACTAAGTAGACAAATGTTATTTCTTTGGGAACTGCTTATGAAGTTTGGAAAAAGTTGGAAGATATGTGATCCCATAATAGTGGTTTACAATTTTTGGCCAAACTAGACACTGAAATTATTATTTTTAACTAAATATTCACATTCGGGCACCTATAGCAGCTAAACTGTGAGGAATTTGAAGATGGTGTAAACTAGAGTCTCATCAAATTTTTTCTGTACATTCTAAAAATATTTTTTTCAAAATTTTTGGAATCAAATTGCACTTCTTTTTCCATCTCCCACGAAAATTGATTTTTTTTAGAAAACATCATTTTTAAAAAGTGACGCACACCGTATAACACATAACTTTTTTTCCATGAAGGATAAAATTCTAATTCTTTCAAATTTAGATTTGTAATTTTGATATCTAGTGCTTCCACTTGGTTAGATAGTTTTTTATTGAATATTTTTTCCTTAATCAAGTTTCAAAGTCAAACAAGTTACAATTCAGACACAACGAGACTGTATAACGTGTAACTTTTTTTGTATATGTCAATTTTTTATTTTATTTTTATTTTTTGTTGGATCAAGGACTTCAATATCTTGTGACTCATATTTTTCAATTTTTTTTTTTATAATATTCTATTTTTCCACATGTGAAGAACAAAGAAATTCATTTTCGACTAAAACCTATATTTAATAAAACTTAAAAATAAATACATAACAAAACCAAAACATATTAAAATTATATTCATTGGATAGCTTGTTCTGAGGAATACCATAATCATTTGAAATAAATTTTAAATGAATTCATTTGATCCCCCAAAATCTAAATCAAAAGAGATTTTTATCAGCATTTTGATACGTGTAAAGGAGACGCATTTATAGGTATGATTTAAAACTAGCGAGGTTCTATCCAAGGGGGTTTGATCTAAGGTGATTTGATCAAACCCTCTTCAATTGAAATCCTTAAAATGGAACTTTTTAAGGCTTAAATCATTATATTTTCTAAAAATATGTGATTTCAGCTAAAATTCGTTCCTCTCAGGAATTGTAAACCACTATTATGATAGCACCCATGAAGGAAATGATAAAATGAAATTATCAAAGAAGCTAACAAGTAAGCACATATATGAGAAATTAAAAATGGAAGAAAGTGAAGATATTGCAAGCTATTTTTAGAGGGTTGATATGTAATAAATGAAGTCAAAAATCATGGTGGTACTCTGATAGATGAAGATGTAATGGAGAAGATTTTGATGACCCTACCAGAGAGTTATAGTGATAAAATTTCAGCTATTGAGGAAGTGTATGATCCTAAGAAGTTCACTAAAGAACAACTATTTGGCACCTTGACTGCATTTGAAATGAGGAAATTTGGAAAAGAAAAGGAAAAAAAAGAAACAACCTTCAAAGCCACTAAGATAGAAGATGATACAGATAGTGAAGGTTCAAAGGAGTTGGAAACAAACTTTACAAGGAAATAAAAGAAAGGTACCAGTAAGTACAAATGTATGTTACCTTTTAAATTTTTTAGTTGTGGAAATATTGGTCACTATGCTTCAAGATTTCCAAATAAAGTTTTACACAAGAAGAGTAGAGACAATAAAGACAAAAAGGATAAGAAGTTCAAGAGATTATACTATGTTAGAGAAGATGCTAGAATTTCTAATGATGAATCTAATTTTGAGGGTGATAATGATGAATGCCTATTTTTAGCCTTAGAGAATAAATGAATTTCTACTAACTTTGGAATATGTGCAAGGGAAGGTGGTCTAGAGAACAAGAAGGATGAGATCGAAGGTACTTTGGTTACTTCCTTTCATGCTAGACAAGATGAAGACTATTGGGTGATTGACAATGGCTACTCAAATCACATGACCAGAGATAAAAGTAAGTTTACTAAACTTGAAAATTATGATGGTGGATTAGTCATGTTTGGAGATGATTCTAGTGCAAAGATTGTTGACAGTGTAAATGTAAAATTTGATGAAGATATGCACAAACTAGTTGAGATAAGTGAAGTTGAACTAGATGAACTTATTTGTGGACAAGTGCAAGAAGAGAATAAGGAAGAAGAAGAAGCTCTAAAACCCGTTGATATGAAAAACTCTAGAGTGTGCTTACTCAACTAATTTCTTCATTTATCAGATTTGAAATTAGTTGCTTAACTTACTCGATTCTAAATCTATGCCAAGATATTTAATTAATGGTTTGAATCCAATATGCAAACTCAATGCATCAATTTACTAAGCTCATTTATTAATCTATTTTTAGAATTAAAACATAAGCCATTATCAAGAACAAACCAAAAGATTAGAGACAAATTTGATTATAGAGTTCACCTCTCAGGGTTTGCATCTTCTCAATAAGCATGATCAATTGCCATTATTTTTGCCACCTAAAAATTGATTACAATATATGGTCTTCTAACTACATATACAAAGTTGTCACTACTAGGAAGTTTCAAGCCCTACAAGCACTTCCTAAATCTGTACTGAACAAGTGCTTCCAACAATAACCACAAATAAATCATAGTTCTTAAGGCATTAACTAAAAGTGACTAGATATAAAGGTTTCTTTCCTCATTTACATACATGATTTAGACATACTAAATTCACCATTGCAAAATAAAGTCAAGTATTAGAAACACTTTGGTTCTACCTAATGCTAGATCTTCAACCTAGATTTTGTACAACAATCCTTCAAGTGAAAACTCGACAGTCTTCTAATGTATCTGCACATATATTTCATAATTCTTCTCTCATGTCATCCTACAAAATCTCCTTACTTGGATTCTAAATGATCAACTTAAAAACATACTTTGAATACTTGGATCTAAAGAATCAGATGCCTTCTCCAAAGTACAAACTGAATTGGATAAAAAAAGGATGTCTGAATCCTTGAATGCCATGCCTTTTCATTCTCATCCCCTTTTATACAAAAATTTGCCCATTATGGTGAAAAACCATAAAATTTAGACATTTCCCCTTTAAGGTTAGGATTTAACCAATCCCCCTTATTTTACAAATAAAAGTATAATAATCCCCATTAAAAACCATTTTAATTTTTCATTTAAGCCCTTATCATTTTTCATTCATGGGCTATATTGGTTTGGGTGTTTGTTTTTATTCATTAGATTATTTTGTCTTTTATTTAATAACCATTAAAGGTTATTTTAGTTATAAATTTGATATTATTCATTATTGCTTTAAAGAGGTTAATTTTTTAATTTTTAGGTGATTTGGTTTTAATCCACTGCCTTTAAATTCCACCAAATCTGCTTGGGATCCCACAAAATTAGATCCCACTAAGTCCACTTGGGATTCCACAAAATCTACTTGGAATCCCAAAAAATAGATTATGTGGAATAAAATAAACCTCCACCACTTTATTTCTCAAAAATAAAGCATGGTATAATGGTGGTACACGAATTTAGTGAGGGCAGTCTATATTTTTTCCACAACACTTGCACTTGCCACATCAACATCCAGTCAACTACCACGCCAACATCTAGTCAACCTTCACCTTTGACTTGCCATATCTTTGTCATGTGAGCTCCATTTTCTACAAAACAAGCCATGATGGGATCATTGCAATGAGCTATTCATTTTGATGCTGATTTTGGTGAATTTCAAGATGATCAATTTTTCACCTAAAAATACCTCCCTAGTTGCAATGTTTGACCCAACTTTGACTAGCCATAACTTTGACGTATGAACTCCTTTTTCACCTATTCAAGTCAGGTTGAGTCTAGTTTCCTTAGCACTTTGACATGGTGCTAATTTTGAGGGAAATTGGAATAACTAAATTTTTAGAGTTTTGAGATCCACCTAGATCAACCTCCCCATTGAAGAACTTTTGGTCTCCAAAAGTGTACTGTTTCTTTAAAACATAACCCATGCTTTGCATTCTGCAAATCAACAGGCTCTTAACAATACCAAGGAAGATTCTAGCATACATTGACGCTCCTCCTTGTTCATGGACTGCTTGAACAATGGCAAAATGTGCCTCATCTTGATACATTCTTTCACCTTTGTACTATAGAATGGTTGATTCAAGGCTTCACCATTCAACTCTGTCCATGCTTGTAGAAATAAGGCCACTGAAAAGCACCACCTCTGGTAGGCCTTTTTAGTCATCATTTTCCTAAGATCAGACTAAGCTTGAAGATTAGACTGAGTCATGATGTGTAGATGGTCTATCCATCTTGTACAAAATGCTCTTCTTCTTCAATAGAATCTTAGTGACATATTCTCAACTCGATAATTGTGTCAAACATAGTTTGAATCCTCTTAAATCATCGATTGCTCAAGAAATTTACATGCAACAAGTCTTTAACCTACATAAAGAAGTCTTCAAGTATTCTCTTCATATTACAAGAGATATGGCTTCAAAAGCCTTACAAAATCTCAATCTTAGAGTAATAAAAATTCATACAAATACTTGCAAAATGATTTCATTTAGAGTATTTCACTGAAAAACCACACTATTTCTATATCAACTAACTAATCACCATAATAAAAAATGTAACATAAAACAAATTTGATGCAACTATTTAGTCATGTCTTCCCATCTCTTTTGGAGCTAAACAAAGGAACTTCCCACTTCCAACTAATCATGTTTCAGCTAAGATTATACATAGACTACCACAAGGATGATAACCACATGTGTTGCCTCTACTTCTATAACCTCTTGTTGACTAGGTTCTTTCGTAGACCTTGGTGAATTTCGAAGCTCCAGGTGCAACTTCCAACATTTCTCAACCCAATTCCCATTGATTATGCAATGAGTACAATAATTTTGGGCTTTTTCCTATATTGTAGTTTCCTTCTTTAGAGAGGAACATTGAAGGTGTGATGCATGCATCATTGTCTCCTTAGCTTGCATGACTAACTTTGAAAAAAGTCTCTACTTCTTTCTATAGATTGCTACAAAGTGGTTAGGTGCATGAAAAAATGTGCATGGTCACATATTCCATAAGGTTTGCACAAAAGAATTACTACTTTCAAAGTCAACAATAGATTTAAAGTGTTCATCACCTTTGGATTTCCCTTGACCAGCTTGAGAATTGAACTACTTAAGAGAACCTACTTTTCCTTTATCAGGTTTTGAGTTGAACTATTGAAGCTAATCTACCTTATATTTTCCTCCATTAGGTTCATCTTTCCTAGGAGATGGTTTGTAGTCACTTCCACTACTGTAGATGTGTAAATTTCTCCATAGCCCAATCCTTGATATCAAAGTCACTCTCTAACCTTTATGGGATTAACAATACCTTGGCCACTGATTCCAAGGCCTTTCCCACTATAGCTCATCTTCATCAGCAACTTCATACCAATACCCTTGGTATTTTTTTCAAATGTTGGAAAAGCATGATTATGGTTAAAGGAAGGAATTCAACTTAATTCATTTTTTACCTTCTTTGATGCTTGGTAAACCTCTTGAATGTTTTCCAATGGCTCCTTCTGATCTATTGTAGAAGAAGCTTCCAAACTATTAGGCTATGTGAGGGGGACATATGAGGAATTCTCTAAATGTGGACAAAAAGTACAAATGTTAGGATTTTCAATCCTAGAAGGACTCTTTAAATTAGAGCTTTCTCCCATCTACTCTTCCACATAACTCTACAACATCAAGTGTAATTTCCCCTTATCATCTTCCAAGTCTTCAAGGTGACTCCTCAACTCAACATTTTCCAACTAGAGATGTTACTTGGCTTCCTCAAGTTCTTGAAGCCCCTCGTACTTATCCTGGTGGAATGCATTGATCATCCTCTTCATGGGAAAGATATCATCCATCATGAATGTAGAAATTATCACATTAGAAGCTTCCCCTTTCTCATATGCCATTTTTTTGAAATCTCTTAGTGTTCACCTATTATACTTTCCAACTTACAAACCAACAAACTATCAAACTAATCAAATTTCCAAAATTTCACAAACCAAACTTGAGCTCTGAAACCACTTTGCTACTACTTGATCTGAAAAACTCTAGAGTGTGCTTACTCAACTAAGTTCTCCATTTATCAGTTTTGAAATTAGCTGCTTAACTTACTCAATTCCAATTTTGTGCCAAGATCTTTAATTAATGGTTTGAATCTAATATGAAACCTCAATTCATCAATTTACTGAGTTGATTGACTAATCTATTTGCAAAATTAAAATATAAGCAATCATCAAGAACAAACCAAAAGATTAGAGACACATTTGATTATGGAGTCCACCTCTTAGGGCTACATCTCTAGATCGGCTCAATAAGCATGATCAATTTCCATTAATGTTGCCACCTACAAATTGCTTACAACATCTGGTCTTCTGACTACATATACAAACTTGTCACTGCTAGGAAGTTTTAAGCCCTACAAGCACTTCTTGAATCTAGACTAAACAAGCGCTTCCAACAATAACAAAAAAATAGTCCTAGTTCTTAAAGCATTAACTGATTCTCAACTAGATATAGAGGTATCTTTCCTCGTTTACATACATTATTCAAACAATACTGAATTCACAATTCCAGAATAAAGTCAAGTATTAGAAACACTTTTCTTATACCTAAAGCTCAATCTTCAACCTTGCAAGAGAGAAGTATTCAACCTGGATTTCATACAACACTCCTTCAAGTGCAAACTCGATTGTTTTTCAACGTATCTGCACAGAGTTTTCGTAATTCTTCTCTCAGGTCATCTTGCAAAATCTCCTCACTTGGATTTTGAATGATCAACTCAATAGCATAATTTGAATGCTTGGATCTAAAGAATTGGATGCCTTCTCCAAATTACAAGCCAAATTGGATAAATAAATGGATTCCTGAATCCTTGAATGCCATGCCTTTTCATTCTCATTCCCTTTTATACAAAAATCTACCCATTATGGTTAAAACCATAATATTTGGACATTTCCCCTTTAAGGTTATGATTTAAATAATCCACCTTATTTCACAAATAAAATGATAACAATCCTCATTAAAAACCATTTTAATTTGTTTTTTAAGCCCTTATCAATTTTCATTCATAGGCTATATTGGTTTGGGTGTTTGTTTTCATTCATTAGATTATTTTTTCTTTCATTTAATAACCATTAAAGGTTATTTTAGTTATAAATTCGGGCTTATTCATTATTTTTTAAAGGGGTTATTTTTTAATTTTTAGGAGATTTTGTTTTAATACGTTGCCTTTAAATTCCACCAAATCCACTTGGGATCCCACAAAATCCACTTGGAATACGACAAAATGGATTTTTTGAAATAAAATAAACCTCCACCACTTTATTTCTCAAAAATAAAGCATTGTGTAGTGGTGGTACATCAATTCAGTGAGGGGGATCCACATTCTTTCCACATCACATGCACTTCCATGTTAGCATCCAATCAACCTTCAACTTTGACTGGCCATATCTTCATCATATGAGCTTTATTTTCTATGAAATGAGAAATGTTGGGATCATGGCAACGAGCTCTTCATTTTGATGCCAATTTTGATGATTTTTGAGATGATCAAATTTTCACCTAAAAGTACCTACCTAGTTGCAAGGTTTTACCCAACTTTGACTAGACATAACTTTAACATATGAACTCCTTTTTCATGCATTCAAGTTGTATTGAGTCTATTTCCCAAGCACTTTGACATGGTGTTGATTTCGAGGTTAACTAGAACAACTAAATTTTTAGAGTTTTGAGATACACTTGTATCACTTGCTCCTAAGGACCAAAAATATGTATAGAAGAATCATCCTGAAGAACAAATAATTGGAAATAAAAGTGAAGGTGTAAATACAAGAAGCAAAGTGGTGACAGTTGAGGTAAATCTATATTTACTTTCCAAAATAGAACCTAAAATAGTGTGTGAAGCATGCAAAGATGAGAATTGGGTTAGAGAAATGAAAGAGGAATTGCAATAGATAGAGAAGAACAAAACATGGGAATTGGTTCCTAGACCTATAAACAAGAACATAATTGGTACAAAGTGGGTGTTCAGGAATAAGTTGAATTAGAATGGTGAAGCAGTAATAAATAAAGCAATACTTCTATGCAAAGGTTATTCATAGGTTGAAGGAATAGACTTTGAGGAGACACTTGCCCTGGTGTCAAGAATGGAGGCCATTTGGATGTTTTTGGATTTTTCTACTCATAACGATTTCAAGGTATATCAGATGGATGTTAAGTCTTTATTCATGAATGGATAATTAGAAAAAGAGGTTTACATGGAGCAATCAAAGGGATTTTAATTATCAAATAAACTAGAAACATTGATGTTGATGTATCAATCCCACAAAGTTGGTTTACAATTTCTGGGAGGAACAATTTTTTTGTTGAAATCACATATTTTTAGAAAATATAATGATTTAAGCCTTAAAAATTTCCATTTAAATCATTCCAATTGAAGAGGGTTTGATCAAACTACCTTAAATCAAACCCCCTTGGATAGAACCCCGCTAGTTTTAAACCATACCTATAACAGAGTCTCCTTTACACCTATCAAAATGCTAATAAAAACCCACTTTTGATTTTCCTTTTTGGGGATCAAATGAATTCATTTAATATATATTTTTTTAATTATGTATTCCTTATTATAATCTTCGCAAAAAGTATAATTTTAAATAAATTTTATTTTATTATTATATTTATTTTTTATTTCTCGTGAATGTAGGTTTTTCACCCAAAATCAAGCTCTTTGTTCTTCACATGTGGAAAATAGCAGATTATAAAAAAAAAATCTGAAAAATATGAGTGCACTAGATATTGAAGTCCTTGATCCAACAAAAATAAAAAAATTGAATTTTGATACATACAAAAAAAGTTACGTTTTTTACAGTCGTGCTATGTCTGAATTTTAATTGGTTTGATTTTGAAACTTGATTAAAGAAAACATATTCAATAAAAAACTATGTAACAAAGTGGAAGCACTAGATATCAAAGTTATGAATCTAAATTTGAAAGAATTAAAATTTTATCCTTCATATAAAAAAAAGTTATTCATGATACGGTGAGCACCACTTTTTAAAAACGGTGAGCACCACTTTTTAAAAATGTTGTTTTTTGAAAAAAAAATAGTTTTTGGGGGAGATGGAAAAAGAAGTGCAATTTGATTCCAATTTTTTTGAAAAAAACTATATTTAGAATCTATAGAAAAAAAATCATAAAACTCTAGTTTGCATCATCTTCAAATTTCTCATGGTTTAGTTGCTATAGGTGTCTGAAAGTGAAAATTTAGTTACAAAAAAATATTTCAGTGTCCAGTTTGGCCAAAAATTGTAAACCACTATTGTGGGATCATATAATGGTGTGTAAGTTGAAAAAGGCACTATATGGACTTAAACAGGCTCCTAGGGCATGGTATGCAAGGTTGGATAGGCATTTGACATATCAAGGGTTCAACAAAGGCTCCCCAGTCAGCAATCTCTATTTCAAGGTCGAAGGAAACAAAATGTTGATAGTGGTTTTGTATGTTAATGATATTATCTTTGGAGGAAATGAGGATATGTGCAAGAGATTTGTAGAGGAGATGCAAAAAGAGTTTGAGATGTCGATGATTGGTGAATTTCTTTCTTTCTTGGAATTCAAGTGAATCAAACTTATAAGGGCATATTCATTTCACAATCAAAGTATGTCAAAGATTTGTTGAAGAATTTTGGAATGGATGTCTCCAAACTGGTTTGTACCCCTATGGTGACTAGATGCAAATTGATTAAAGATGATGGATATCCTAAAGTTGATAAGAGCATGTATAGATCTATGATTGGTGGACTCTTATATATTAAGTTACTACTAGACTAGATATCATACATGCAGTATGTTTTTTTTCCAGATTTCAAGCAGAACCTGAAGAAGCACATATTACAGCTGTGAAAAGGATATTTAGATATCTAAGAGGAACTTTGGATTATGGCCTATGGTATCCTAACCTATACTAATTTCACTTCCAGTGCTTACATTGATGTAGATTGGGCTAGTTGTGTGGATGACTAGAAGAGTACAAGTAGTGGTGCATTCTTTCTTGGAGGAAGATTGGTTTCATGGCTAAGCGAAAAACATGATTCCATTTCTTTATCCACTGCAGAGGCCAAGTACATTGATGTAGCATCCTACTGCACACAGGTATTATGGATGAAGAAAACATTGAAGGATATAGTCCTGAGTGATGTGTGATGAGCATATCCTTATCTTTTTGTGATAATACAAGTGCAATAAACATTTCAAATAATTTAATAATGCACTCAAGGAAAAAGCACATATATATCAGATATCATATCTTGAGAGAAAAGGTATTAGAGAATGAAGTCAGGCTAGAATATGTGCTTACAAAGGATCAAATTGTGGATATATTTACTATGGATCTTCCGAAGGATAATTCTCAGTATCTCCAGGAGATTTTGGGGGTTATTGCCCCTCCTTCTTTGAACCAAGTGCACATGGAGGTGCATCAGTCTAGTGGATCTATAGATTCTTCATTTGTCTATCCTAATGACTAATTCTACTCCTTAGGGGGAGTAGGAAGTTTCATTGTTGCAATATGAGATGTGGGTGTACTCCAAAGGGGGGAGTGATAAGAGCTAATGACATATATATCAGATATCATATCTTTAGAGAAAAGGTATTGGAGAATGAAGTCAGGCTAGAATATGTGCTTACAAAGGATCAAACTATGGATATATTTACTATGGATCTTCCGAAGGATAATTCTTAGTATCTCGAGGAGAATTTGGGGGTTACTACCCCTCCTTCTTTGAACCAAGTCATCCACTAGACTAATGATTGATTCTACTCCTTAGGGGGAGTAGGAAGTTTCATTGTTGCAATATGAGATGTGGGTGCACTCCTAAGGGGGGAGTGATTAGAGCTACATATGGCTGAAGAATTATGCAAACCTTAATTTTTCTTTACCATTAATGTCAAAGTGGGAGAGAGTCATGTGAAAAATAGTGAAAGAAAAAGGGGAGAGAAAGTAATATGAAAGAGAGAATATGGTAAGGAAAAGAGAGTGTAGGAAATGTTGTGTAGGTTGCTTATCTAAAAATTTTAAAGGAAAGCGCAGGAATGGAATAGATGTGTATTTGATGGTTTTTCACATCATGTGTTTCCATCAATGACAAAGGGGGAGATTGTTGCAAGTATGAATGAGTATGGTGTTGTTGTCATTAATTTTTTCATTGATGTCAACACAATATAGGTTGTTGCAGAAAAATGAAACAAGTGATTGTAGGTTGTGCATGTATACTTGAGGTACTATAAAGATGTTGTAAGTACATGGAGCCGTACTTATGGTGTTGCAGGTGTGCTAATATGATGAGTTACCAAGTTCTTTTGAGAAGTAGTGAAGACCAAATTATGTGTGTGTGTTCAAAATGTGCTCTAGTTTGTGCTCTACATTTCTTTTGTGTTGATCCTATGCTTATGTGGATCTGAAGTGTTGTTTAATGGAATCCTTTGGTATATATCTTGGATTCTATTTTTTGGTATGATGAAGAGTGAAAGTTCATTGGTGTGTGAACTGGTTTTCCAAAGTTGTTGTCTATGGACTGAGAGAAATATTTCTGCTCCACAGTCCTTCGCTAGTTTTTTTCTGGTCTTGCAGATCTATAAGAAGGCTTGTAATGGTATTATCTGTGTTCTGAAAAAGGTTTTCATGGTTTGGTGCTCCAGAAGACTAGTTTCAAAATTATTGTGTGTCTGTACAGTCCAGATGGATTGATGGAACATATTTTGTATGTACCATTGAAAAAAGGAAACTTGCTTGACTTGGGAATAATTAATAATAAATTAAACTCAATGAGGCCTTGATTTGGTGTAGTGAGATGTTTTTCACATCCATACTAGGTCTTGGACCCTTTCAAATGCATTTATCGATGTCTTGTAAAGTGTTGTAAAAGACTTTCACACTTTTCTAAACTTAATGAATCCATTTTCCCCTAATTCAACATTATAAAATGTATTGAAATACATATTCACATTAATCTAGAAGGTTTGTGAATTCAACTTAATATTAATCTAGTGTTGTAATGTGTCTTACACATTCACATTGGATATTGTCCCTTTCTAGGCTATGAGAACCTCATTTTAGTGTTGTAAAGTGTATTTAATCACACTTTAACATTGAATTATGTGTCCCAAACCCTAACTAACCTTTACATAATCAATAATAGGCCCCTATTAACCCATATTAGGCATCCCAAGGAAATATTTGATTAAATAATTGACATAGACATTGAATATAAACCTCATTTTCTTATCTCCTAAGAACCCAACTACCAAATGGACCCCACTGGGACTAATTCACCACCTGTGGTGAATTATTCCTCGCTAGGTGGGACTGATTCACCCATGGTGGCGAATGAGTCCCATTTGGGCCAATTTTAAGTTTTGAGAGAGAAAAAATGGAAATTAAGTTTAATATTCTTACATGTCAACCTTAGGGATCCAATTAATAGGAAAATAAAGTGGATTTCCTATAAATATAATTCTTTAAACCCTAATTTATATCTCTCTTAACCATTCTTCATTATTCATCCATCATTCTTCCATCTCAAGTCAAGCAAGTTAGGGTTTCATTATTTCAAGTCATGAAAATAGCAATTTTTAGACATTCAAGGGAAGATTCTTCATGTTTTTTTGTATAAATTCAAAATAAAACATCATGGAAAGGTATTGAATCTATTATTGCATGCTTCATTACATTCTTTCTCTATTTTAGCTTAGTTACCTAAAAGGGGTTTGACCAAGGAAAACCCTCATTCCCTAACATTCACTATTTCTCTCTCTTGTCTTGTGTGTTTGCAAATTTAGACATCTTGGAGGCTTAAAAATAATTGAAGATTACATTGCAAAGTTGTTTTTCTATTCATTAAACAAGTCAAAATATCAACAAAAACTCACTTTCAGTTTCAAAAATTAGAGTTTCAGAAGTAGACACTTGTAGAAATCCAAAGTGCAGACTGAGAGCTCATGTTTCCTCTTTTGAATCTTTAGAAATTCAAAAGTGGACTTTGGGTATGTGCAGGATCATGATGGGCCAAAAAGTGGCATTATGATGGGTATGTGGTTGACGACATTTTTTTTAACCAAAATTGATGAAACAAAAAGGGTTTTTAAAGGAGATTCTCAGCTTTCCACCAATATAAATTATGCTTTACTTTGAATTAAAAAAGTAATTATTATTCATTTTCTATTTGAATTATGACTAAAGTCCCGATTGATAGGCTGATCTAAAAACAACTATAGCTTTCAAACGGTATAAGATTTATTGAATCGAAAACATGCATCACATTCTATGCTTCACATACTATAGGATTAAAAAAAAGAAAAATTGAATTTCATGAATTTTTGGCCAAGTTAAGGTGGTCAGACACACAAGTTTTTATATTTTTTAAAAGTTGTAGTAGAAAATTCATAATTAATTATTTACTTGGGAAAAAATTACAAAAATATATGCATCACATTGGGACATGAGTCCTCTACTTATATCTAAAATATTATAAAAAAATATTATCATTTTATTGTGGTTAGGGTGGTCAGACAAACACCTACTTATTTTTTCCCTGAAATTTAGGTACTACTACATTGAAATTTCAAATTCTCACCAAATAGATTTTTTTTTAAACAAACCTAGTAGTTTAGAAACTACATTAAATTTACTATAAATTCTATTCTTACAAATTTTTGAAATAATATAGATAACTTATTCAAAAAAAATTGTCAAGTTGCCTAACTCTAATTTTTTTGATTTTTTTGCCAGTTAAGGTCCTATTTTTTCCATTATGATCTTACACATACCCCTCTATTGTGTAGTCTCACAACATGCCCCATTTTTCCCCTTCTTGGAAAAATGTGGACCCCCTGTTTTCTTTCTTTTCCTTTTGGTTTTGTTGTTTTTGCTTGCTTTGGCGTTGTTTTTCTTGGTGCTTGGTTGGTTGTTGGTCATCCTCTCAATTTTACGTGGCCTCTTTGTATGATTCATTTTTTTTTCCTATCTTTAGGTGTTTTGGTATGCTCTTAATGTTTAATTCTATTACCGGAAACCAAAATTCCAAAATCCTGGGTGAGCAAAAAGAGTTTGTATCTTCAAAATAACTCTAGTTTCACTTGGTATTTCATTGATTGAATTTTATAAACCAAGTAATTAATTTTCCCTTTTTAGTAGAGTCTGGTGCTTTATTGTTTCTTTAAAGTAAAAGTTAGAAACCAGAAAGTTTGATTTGAAATTTCATTAATTATATCTTTTAGTTTTGGTTTTCAGTCTTTCTGTTGTTTTGGTTTGTTTTTTTCTTTTTTGGGTATGTGCAGGATCATGATGGGCCAAAACGTGGCAATATGATGGGTATGTGTAGAGTATGTGGCTGATGACTTTTTTTATACCCAAAATTGATGAAATGAAAAGGGTTTTAAAGGATATTCTCATCTTTCCACCAATATAAATTATGCTTTACTTTGACTTTAATATATAATTATTATTCATTTTCTATTTGAATTATGACTAAAGTCTTGATTGATAGGCCGATTGAAAAAAATCTACAACTTTGAAATGCTATCACACTTTTTGAATCTAAAACATGTGTCACATTCTATGCTTTGCATACTATGGGATTAAAAAAATAAATGTAATTTCATGAATAATTTCTGACCAAGTCAAGGTAGTCGAACATAGGATCTTTATATTTTTTAAACGTTGCAATAAAAAATTCATAATTAATTATTTACTTGGAAAAATATTACAAAAAAAAATATGCATCACATTGAGACATGAGTACTCTACATATTTCTAAAATCTTATAAAAAAATATTATCATTAAATTATTGTGGTTAGGGTGGTCAGACAGACACCTACTTCTTATTTTTTCCCTAAAATTTAAGTGGTATGTTTCTTCCATGATGATCCTGCTCATACCCTTTTCTCTTTTCCAAGAAGTATTTCCCAAATCTCAATGTTATGTGAGTCTCTTTCAAAGGAATTATCAAAATCCTCAACTCCAATGGTCATCATTAATTGCATATCTTTAATGGTGTATACCTTTTATAGAATCAACCTAACATATAACTTCCACATATAATAATCGCACCATCTTTCTTCTCAAATAGTGAGCTAGCTCAGAAATCTAGGTGTTCATGATTTGAACCATAATTTGTAATGATTACACCTTTATTCTAGGAATTAATGTGAAATAACAGGTAATTAATGAAGGTGGCAAACTACCTATGTACTTGGCATCACCTCAAGCATGCAATTGCTTTTACAACACTCCACTTTGCATCATATTGCAAATTTTCTAAAAAAATTCAATTCACGAAGCTACTTTGGTGCACAAAGAGGTAAAATTTCTAGAAACTAAGTCATGGCTACCAAGGGTTTTGAAGTTGTACTATGAAGAATCACCATTTTTAACTAGAACTAGGTATTTTCTAAGTAACTAATATATTGATAAGAGTTTCTCAAGCTTGAAATCTTTGATAATGGTATTCTCTCATTTTGAAATTAGAATGCTAATTTTTCCCTGAGTTGTTAAATTTGATCAAAGAATGAATTGAAAATTTTATGAAACATAGGTTTTGGTTAAATTTAACCTTAACTTGCACACATAAACAAATGTTTTAAAAATTGTAGAGCACATTATATCCAAAATGAGCACTTCTAATCCAAGAGCAGAAGATGAATTCAAGTACTACAATTCATAGGTAGTACCCATTAATGTGATGGTCACAGATACCTAGATCGGATGGTCTTCTGACATTGAAATCTGCTCATGTCTATTACAAGAGAATGCTACCCAATGCACCAAAATGTCGTATCCAATGGGTTACTTCTTGTAGGAGGGTTTCCGCTAGCAATGGAAGCTCCAAAATTAGTCATTCAATGCACAAACTATTATAATCTAGTCAAAAGGATTGTTGAAAAAGAAGGAAGAACTTATGTAGACTTGTCTCAAAACATAATTATGTATACATTTGGTCTCCCCTCCTATACACAAATTTTCAATGTTGACCTAAAAGCTAAGTCCAAGACATATCAGAGTGTTGAAGAGTGTAATAGATAAATTTTGAGCACACAATGGTGCCAACAAACAATCACACCATAGACCAAGGTAATTCAAAGGTCTATTTTTAAACAAGAGATACAAAACATAATAACTTTGTTGAGTGAAGTAACTAGTTTGAGAGATGCAATAAAATTTGAAACCTTGATGTTTGTGATAATATCTCAAATGGTAGAAGGTCCTGTAGAGTTGTTGCACATTGGGGGAAATTGATAAGTGATAGGCTACATGAATAGATTACTACACTCCCCAAGACTAGATGCCTCTACATGTCATCATATGTTATTTACTCATGTGCTATGAGAGTTAGTAAACAAAGATTAAATAGATTGGTACTATGGGCATACAACTTGGCAATAGTTTGATATATGTACATTTACCCCAAATCACTATTCATAGGTATAAAGGTGATTACAAAAAAGTTAATGATTTGTCCTCCATGAAACTAGTGAGAACAATGGAATGTGACAAATCTAAGAGATTATCCTTGCAAGCACAAAGTGCCATTCACCCTATGGAAGCTGATACATATAGTTCCTAACATACTCCTACATCAGAGTGGAGGGATTTACTAGAAACCTATTCATGCTGCCTAGGTATCCTACACATAAAATTATTTTATTGGAATTAGTGAGACAGTTAAAACCATCTCAGGATCTCTATAGCCATGGTCACAAGAAGGCCTCTTTCAATTTTCCCATCACAATGGGTAATTACAAGTGTGGTGCAATCGAAGTAACTGATCTATGTGAGGAGGAACTGAGGACCTACAATTTTGAAGAATTTCTATAGCAGAGAGTGTATTATGATATTGAAGGAAATATTGCTAGAAATATATCTAGTTTTCATGCTCATGTACCTCATTTTGAAGATTATTGGCTTAACTATGAAGATGAGCAAATGGTCAGAAGGAAATATTATGAAAGAATTACTTTAGAGTTTTCTCAAATGCTCAAGCTCTATGACATCCTAGACCAATTGGAAGAAGATGATGGTTAGGTGCTAAACCAATTTTATAATGATGACATGGTATATGATGAACCCATTATAGACATAGATGTTGATGTTGAAGACATGGAATCAATTGATCATTTTACTAGGCTAGTCCTAAGGTATACTCAACACTGGATTGATGATTATTGCAAAGGTTTAAGAGAAAGAGTAATTGAACCCAACTACTCAAAAGATAAAAGAAGAAAACAAAGAGATGAAATTGCTTTTGAAAGTGGAGAGCCTACCAAGAAGAAAAGAAAGAATAGTAAGGTTACTCCAGGTGTTAGAATTTAATAGAGAACCCCTAAATCAATATGATAGGAAGTTCCCACAAAATTATTAGAAAAATAGAAAGATACAAAGACAGGTAAAGCCAAATCAAAAGAAAGACCTAAAGGTGCATCTTCTTCTACAACCAGATGCATAACTAGAATAACTATTGACTAAGGAACAAGATTAACATGGAATGTTGGTACAAAAACTAGGTCTGCATCTCAAAGAGTTGCAACATTATTCACATCTCCCACTTCTATTAATATGGTGAGTATGAAACAAGCACTAGGCGAGACTCTTATGGCTTTAGAGAAAATTTCTGAGGAAGATGAAGCCAAAACCAAGGAAAAAGTAGATAGATGGGGTGCTATGTGGGAAAAGGTAAAGGAAAAGAAGTCCAAAGCAAGCCAATAGTACACCCAGTGATAGAAGAAATTCAGGATACAAGCCCTAGCCCTATAAATATTCAAGAAAAAGAATTTATTTAAGGGACACTTGCCTCAGAGGTAGGAAATCCTAGCGTACTTGAAATGGAAATAGGGGAAGGTGGAGAGAAAAATACTGTTGATGAGAGAGTTGTTGAAGACACTCTTGATTCTCAATTTTATTTTGAGAATGTGAAAAATGTTAATGAACACTCGAAGGTCTTTGAAGAATCAGATAAAGGCCATGCTAAAACAGAAATTGAAATTGAAACTACAGAAGAAGAAGAAACACAATTCATAGCAGATGGAACTAAAAATGAAGATAATCTTGATGTAGTTGTAAATGAAGAAGATAAGATTAAGAGAGAAGAACCAGAAAATCTAGATAGATAGGAAAACATAAGTCTCCAAACAAAGGAGGCAGTGCTAAATCCTACCAATCTCGAGTCTATGTCAGATGTTGCTAAAGAAGTTCAGATTTCAAAAAAAATTGCAAGTCAAAGAGATGAAATTCCTAAATCAAGTAATAGACAAAGACAAGAAAGAGTTACAGAGGTACAACAAGAGGATGATACACATGATTAGTTAATCAGGGAATTAACTTCTTCAATGGAAGTAGAAATATTGCCTTTGAATCTCAATAATTTCATATAGGAAGTAAGTAATCCCAAACCTAGGTGTAGAGCAAAGGAAAATCATGTCATACAGAGGAATGTAGATGGTAATAGAACTATCTAGATAGCTACTCAACAAATGCCAAGGATAGACATGAGATAATGCCTAAGGAGTATAAAATCACAAGTATTAATCTTGGACACTCATCTTGGCAGCAAGAACTAGAAGAAATAAAAGTGAATTTAAATGCTACTATTGCCAGAGTACAAAAATATAAATGAAAGAAAAGAGAATTGAAATGAGTTGCTACCTTGGAGAATTGTATCAAGTCATTGACTTTATCTAGTCAAGAACAAGCTGAACTACCTCAACATTCAGTGTTAATGTCACAAAAGCAAGTAGATGTCATTGCTACTATTCATCATAAAATGAATATATTGGAAGAATGGATTGAATACTAGATAAAGGAGGGAGATGAGTTTATTACAGATTCAATAAGGTTGTACAAGGAAGCATACCACTATTCAGAGAAATTGAAAAGATTTGAAGATGAATGTAGACTTCGCCAGGAGTAGGTCATTGATGAAAGGAAAAATATGGAAATTCTCATATAGACAAATATACAAGAGTTAATACAAAATAATATAATATCAGAACATAAAATTTTATTGCTAGGAAAGTGGAAGAAGTAGTTGAAATGTGAAGGTGACATGTTAGTACAATGTATTGAAGAATTTGAAAAAATCACCATTGAGTGCAAAAGATTGATGCAAGAAAATCAAGAATTTATTGAAGTATTGTCATGTCAAGGCTTTAAGCCCCAAACATTAGGGCAATACAAGAAGGAAGCTAAAGATTTCAAGGAATTGATAGAAAGGATAAATAAAGATCCTATTCAATTTTTGACGAGGGATTTCATCGATGAAATAATATAGTGCAAAAATGTTATAGCCAAATATGAAGCAAACAAAGCACAAACAAATGATGTTATAATTCAAGTGACTGAAGAATATACCAGGATCAAGCTTACTTGGAGAGAAATACAAAGGATTTCAAAGGAATGCATGCATCAAATATTAAGAGCTTTATGAGGATACCAATTAAAGAAAGGAGGAAGCTCGAAATTGGAGCCATATGTGAATATGGAAAGAACCAGATACTAGATATTGAAAGTGTAATGGAATTTATTTGTTGTTTTAGTTTGTACGTTGATCTCAGTCCCAGTAGGTGTTTTCATTTTGGTATTTCAAAAAGAAGCTTGTAGTCTTGATGGAGATAAAGTGTTTGTGTTTAAGTATGGAGAAAAGCATTACTATGGACAAAGTCAAAGCTTTGACTTATTCTAGAATATTCTTGATGACAATTGGCACATGCCACATGACACATTTTAATTTGTTGTTTCTGGTTTCTTTGAGATAATCTTAAGTTGAACGTCTGAGTGCCTTGTTTCTATAAAAGGCCATCTCCTCCCACATTTTTATTTTAAGTTCAAAATTTGTGGATGTTGGAGGAGAACAAAATTCTTTTAAGTTTTGTTCTTCTTTCCTATTTTTTGAACCATTCTATCATAAAAATTTGTATGCATGTAGACATTAATTGATATCGAAACTCTATGGATAGCTACCTATCTACGTATCTTTTGTAGCTAGTTTTGTAAGTTCATCTGAACAAGAATTTATGCTATGCCATTTAAGGGTGCATACAAAACCTATTCAGTGTCCATAAACAAAACCCCCCTTTAAAAGCTTGCACTATTTTATATGTAGTTGTGAAGCAATCTTGTGAAATATAAAGCGGTTTGCTCTATTTTGATTAATTCTTTGGCGCATCCATGGAGAATAACTAGGAGATTTTATTTTTTCAGTATTTTCCATGTTTTACTTTAGATTAGATGTTTAATATTTTAAAAATGTTCCAAGAAAAGAAAATATAAGTGAATGGAAATAGTTTTATCAAAAGTCTTTTATTTTCTATTGAATTGTTGAATGCTTAATGCTAAATATACTTAAGTGATAGCAAGAATTTGTGTTATTCATGAAATATTATACCAAATATTTTGATTTCATGATGTCATTTGATGATAGAATGAATTTTTATGTGAAATGTTAGTAATTCTTGGAAAATATAGAAATAATCGTAGTCCCCTTGAGATTAACAAAAAATTATCACATCATTACCCGAGATCGATCCTAGTACAACCATGACCTGGTTATTGAAGACTTGGGATTAAATGGAAGTCATTATTTGCTTTATAAATGCAAAATTTTCTCTTAAGTTGTCTTTGTTTCATATCTTTCAAGAAGGATAGGCTCTTTACAGTCTTGTCTATGGAGATTTTATTCGACCTGCTTACTTTGAGTAAAATAATCATCAACAGGAAATGGCATTATAAGGAGGGCCTATTGTTTTTTATTTTTCATTTTGTTAGGTCTTAAGCTAGATTTTCGTACAACCACTAGATCTCGATCGAGTGATCCTCAGGTGACCTTTGTTGAGCTTAGTGTTCAGACATCATCTAGGTCTCAAAAGTATACAAGTTCAAGTGCAAGTCCAAAGATTCCAACCATTATTATACCATCACCTCATGTGGTGATGGAATTCTTTAATGTGGAGTCACTGATTAAATTTTCTGTATATAATCATTTACCCAAGAATTCTGACAAGTTGTGTTCTCAGTATTATTTACGCAAAGATGTTGAAGAACATATTAATATATTCAAAGATACATTTTTTCGAGCAAGAATTCAACATGAAGATGTTGTATGTCGATTGTTCCCATATACTTTGAGTGATGAATTTTACTAGTGGTATATTAATTTTCCTCGTAATTCCATCAGATCATGGTAAGACATTGAAACTCAATTTTTAGCTAGGTTTAAAAAAACTACTGATCCTTCCTTGTTATACCATCAGTTGACTCAAATAAAGAGGTTCGAGGGAGAACCTATAACCACTTTTAATGATAGATTTCAAAATGCTTATTCTAGGTTACAAACACCTTATGTAGTGGATAATTTTTCTACTATTGTAGTTTATTATACAATAGTAGATCCTTTGATTGTTATGTTTTGGAAGTGAAGAGCTAATCCTCCCACTACTCTACCAGAAGCTTATGCTAAATCCATAAGTGTGAATTTAGAAATGAAACATCTTGGAAATTGATCATCCACAAATGGATTAAATATTTACCCTACCTTGAATACAAATGGATTCCCTATGGTTCATCCCATGACTCCTAACGTTTATCCTATAGTGGTCTAGAATGGGACATTTCCTCAAAATACTCTATTTTAACCAAGAAATAGCCAAGCTTTAGTTCCTCACCCTATTGTAGCTATTACAGAGCTATGTCCTGATGGAAATTTTTTTTCTCACAAACTCAAGAAAATCAAAATGTCAAGTTTTTTGAGGAAAAGGAAGACATGAAAGAAGTAACAACTCAACTCAAAAGATTGACTACAAAAGTTACACAATTACTAAGAAATTCCCTCAACTTTGGAACTTCTACTAATATGATGCCATTATCCATATGTCAAACATTGGGGTTAACTCCTACAAATTCTTTAAAGAAAGTCCCTCAACTTGACAAGACAAAGTAAATGTGATAGGAGAGTTGACTAATATCCACATGCAATTGGATTCTAACCCCATAATCCAATATTACATTGAAATTCAAGTTGTGGAGATACCTGATACTTATGGTATACTTTTAAATAAAGAATGGTCTAAAATGTTAAATGGATACATTTCTACCATACTGCCACAATAATGGGTTACACTTTTTGGGACATCCTATTTTTTTCCTGAAATCACATATTTTTAGAAAATACAATTATTTAATACTTTAAAGGTTCCATTTAAATTATTTTAATTAAAGAGGGATTGATCAAACCCCCTTGGATAAAACCTTGTTAGATTTAAACCATACCTATAATTGAGTCTCCTCTACACCTATCAAAATATTGATTAAAAACCACTTTTGATTTACCTTTTGGGTGATCAAATGAATTCATTTAAAATTTATGTTTTGTAAGCTTGTAGCCCTTATTATAAGCTTCCAAAAAAGTATAATTTTAAATATGTTTAACATTTATTATTCAAGGGGTAAACACTTTTGAACTGGAGCTATGAACCAGAATACAACCACTCAACAATACCACCCCAACGAGGTTTGAACCTTGGTGGCAAGAACAATAATTCCACCTTTAAACCATCACAGAATGTCAATATCGGCTAAATATGTTTAATTTGATTATTATATTTACTTTTTATTTCTTGTGAATGTAGCATTTTCAATGAACATCAAGTTCTTTATTTCACACATACAGAAAAATAGAAAAATAGAGAAAAAAATTCTAAAAAATACATGTACACTAGGTATTGATGTCCTTATTCCAAAAAAAAAAGAATAAGTTAATTCAAATGAATACAAAAAAAATTATGCAGGCCAAAGTACACCTCTGTCCAAATTATAATTACACTGACTTGGAAAATTAATTAAAAATAAATAAAAATAAAATATGTAACAAAAAATTATGAAAAAATATCCATGCCCTATATATTGGTGTGAAACATTTGTATTTTAAAAATTAGAATTGTATCCTATCTATAAAAAAATTTAGGTGGTCCGAAGTAAACATCACTTTTTAAAAATGTTGATTAGTAGAAAAAATAAGTTATTAAAGCTTACATAAAATGATTCAGAATTTTTTTTTATTTTTTATTTTAAAATATAATTAGAATCTATACAAAATATCTAACAAATAAATAGTTTGATTCGTCTTCAAAACCTTAACATATAGGTGTAAGAAATTGAATGCCTGGTTAAAAATCCAAATTTTAATGTCAAGTTTGGCCAAAAACTCTAACCCATTATTATGGGATCACAATGACTTCTCACACATGTGGTTACCATGGAAAGGAGTGCTTAATAAAATTAGGATTGAAAGAGAACCTTGTATGAAATACATGATCAAAGATTACAATCAGAAAAATTAAGTACTATATATCAATGTAGAACCAAGAGTTTATAAAATACATAATTTAGGAGTTAAAATTGAAGAAGTTTTCGCTTGTGATGTTGAGAAATATAATGAGTTAATTCTTGGAATAGATGTTTTAATTGAATCAGATTGTGACTTCTCTAAGGAGGAGAATAATCCTTATGATAAATTTCAAGAGATTATTATTGCAAATGCTCAAAAGAATAATAAAGTAAAATTTCACTAAAAAGTTTGTTATTGCAGGACTGGTGTCGATTACATAATGTTGCACATTTAGAGAGAAACTATATGATGTGTTTAGAGGTAATCCATATAATTGAGAGCTGCTATTGCCCAAGACACAATGATATTGCAAGAATAGAACTGCAAATGCATAGAAATGAAGATCAAAACATATAGAATGAAAAGATTTGTATGACGACATCAAAGAATTGTAAAATATTGAATACAGATGATCAAGCTTGGAGTCTAAAATTTAATGGATCAAAATAAAAATACGGAATTGGAATTAGAGTGGAACTTATCAACCCACAAGGTTAGTCCTTTCTTGTTCCATATCGATTGTAGTTTCCATGTAATCGGGTAAACTAAAAATTAAATGACTAAATATCAGACAAATAAAAATGACTAAATAAATGATTATTACTCCTCTATTCTTTTTTCTTTCGAATTTGATCATAATCCATAGAGTTTAAGCCCCCCTCATGGTACCCCTACCTAAGCTTGTTCCCCTCCCAAGGACAGGTTCTTACGCATTACTCACCTGTTCGCCATTGGAAACATCACTTCCTGTCTAACTTGCATGTGTTAAGCATGCCACCAACTTTCATCCTGAGCTAGGATCAAACTCTCAATGAAATTCAAAGTTTCATTACTTATTACTTATAACTCCCTTCTTCATGGACGGAGTTGATTCATGAATTATCTATCATCTATATAATATTAAGTCCTCTATTTAATACATTCTATGTAAGTCATGTATATAATATTATTATATTATATTATATTAATATTATATTTATATTTATAATATAATATTTATATTAATATTATATATAATATTATATTAAATATTATATAAGATTATAATATTATATAATATAATATTATATTAAATATTATATTTATATTATATTATATTATTAGTACTTGTTGTTAGGTAATACTATTGCAATGAATTTTTCATTTAGTAGTTAAGTATTTATTAATAAGTTTGCTATCTATCAATAAAAAACAATGTTTACAAAAAATTTCAATTTATATCCAATTTTCTAAAGTGAAGTTGTAAAATATTTAACTATATAAATTACAAAAATTATTTATTGTCAATATGATTCGCTAAAATTTTGTGTGTTATATCGATAGATTTCAAGGAAAGAAAACAATATCCTATTATAACTCAAATTCATGAGAGCTTCCATATTTTCAACCTTAAAACACTTAATATTCTTCTAACGTGACTTTTTGACAAAGTACTAATAAAATTATTTTCTATTTTACGCAGCAATGTGAAAAATTATGTTGTGCCTATCGCTTTTTACTCTCATTGTTGTAGCCTCTTGCAAAACTTTAAGTATAATACCTAAAAATATATCTACTCGCCGGCAGTTCAATTTTCATTGTCAAGGACATTTATTGTTTGCTCTTTCGCTACCTGCATAAGCTCATTGTTGGTTACACGACCACCATAAGAGTTCAAATTGCAGCATGACTATTTAACTTGCAAATAAATATAAGCATTTTTTCGACATTCTTCTTCTATCTACTCCTATCTACTCGTACAATATAGGGTTGTAAAAAGTCATTGGTTATTATTTATGTACTTATTAGAGGAAGAAGAAGAAAATAAAAGGTATGCTCTATCATTGACTATTTTAGGTTTTCAGATAAATTTTTCCTATCATCTGTACATTTTGTTATATCCTTTCTTTTTTTCTTCACTGTTTGTGTGAGAGGGTTTTTTTACTGTTTGTTTTAGATCACTCTCCTGATGAAATTTACTTTTAAAATAGATGTAAGGGTTGACATTATTATCAAGTTTCCAAATTTCATGTTCTTTAAAAAAAATTCCTTGTAAACAAGCACCGTTGCTACATCCTTGAGACCCCCAAACAGCCAAAGCTAGTGTGGCAAAGAAAAAATTGGGCTTGAGAAATGTCACAAAAGTGGAGTAGCTACAATTTTTGTTGTAAATCATAGCATCCACAAGCTTGGAAATTATGCAAAAAAAAAAATCACTACCAAAAATAGTGTTCTCCACTAAAGGAATTTGTGTTTGTTGCCCTATATTTTTTCATGACTACTCACAGGAGTCCCAAATTTATATGTTGATACCATCCGCATTCCATCTGTCCCCAATGCCACATGTTTTTTGCACCTTTGTTAGTCTCCTATCTAATTCCTTTCATCTTTCTTTTTTCTTTAAGTAATAGTACCCTGAGAAGGCAGGCCACCATTAATAATTTAGGTTATGATTTTAACCTATTCTAGAATTCCTTTCACCATTCACCTTTCACCGTTTGCCTCTGCTTTTGTCATTGATAAACTAGAAGTCAGTGGATAGAACTTGTGCTAGTGGATTGTAAATGTAGCTTAAATTTATATGAACCTATGTCCAAGAAGAATTTTCCTCTTCTTGATGTCTCACAGGAGACCTAGGGGGTCAGCTAGAGATTTGTTCTCCACTAAAGGAATTTGTGTTTGTTGCCCTATATTTTTTCATGACTACTCACAGGAGTCCCAAATTTATATGTTGATATCATTTGCATTCCATTTGTCCCCAATGCCACAAGTTTTTTGCACCTCTATTGGTTTCCTGTCTAATGCATTTCATCTTTCTTTTTTCTTTGAGTAATAGGACCCTGAGAAGGCAGGCCACCATTAATAATTCAGGCTATTATTTTAACCTGTTCTAGAATGCCTTTCACTATTCACCTTTCACCTTTTGCCTTTGCTTTTGTCATTGATAAACTAGAATTCAGTGGATAGAACTTGTGCTTGTGGATTGTAAATGTAGTGTAAATTTATATGAACCTATGTCCAAGAAGAATAGTCCTCTTCTTGATGTATCACAAGAGACCTAGGGGCTAGCTGGAGATTGGTCTATGTTTGCGTGAAGAATGAGAAATAGTAGGCTTTTTTTTCTCACAAGACTTGTCTATCTATATAAGGAGTGATGGATAGTAGTTTGAATATTTTTCTAGTAGCAGAAAATTTTAAGGAAACTTGGTGCTTGATTCCAAATGAAATTAAGGAAAATATTATAATGGATTCACTGAATGATGTTTATACAACTTGAACCTAGCTAAATCATCTATAGTTGAGTTTGTATCTCTGATAAATGGATTCTAAAGTTTATTCCCCATAAAACTAAAGAAATGAAATTCACCACTTTTAGGAATGCACCTCACAACTAGACTTTAGCGAATTCTTTGATTTTGAATGTTTATTTTAGACAAGTGTGCCCCTATCTTCTATATTCCTAACTTTAAATTTTAAAATCAAAATCTCTTATTGAGATGTACACTTCATAATGTAATTTGTGATTTTTTTTTGAAAATCTATTTCCTTCATGCAGGTGCACACTAATATATGTGATTTCAGAACTAACCTTAAGTTTCATTTTCTCCTTGTTAGGTTTGCATCTAACAATGTGATTTTGGTTCCAAAATTAAGTGTTTAGTTTCATATTATATGCCTTCATAAATATATTTTTCTTCTACTATTTTTTATATTCAAAATCTTCATATTTGTTTGTTTATCTTTTATTTTCTCTACTAGCTGCACTAATGTTACATTCAAAATATTCCTATCTGTTTGTTTTTCTTTTATATTTCAATACCTAATCATGTTCTCGAGGATTTTAATCTAAAACTCCTTGTGGAAGACTTGTTACTTTACCACACTGGTTCACCTCATTCGACTAAACAGCTAGAGTGAACATTAGTGCAGACTACAGAGCTAGTAGAGAAAATGAGGATGACCTTTGGAACTTGATATGGTTACATTTGACCATTCCATAAGTTGGCTAGTACAATGTTCCCACCCTTGGGAATGGAACCTTCGCTTGTAGTTACATTAAATCATCCAATATATAGAAGAAGTAAAATATAAAACCATCAAATTGGAAAAAATTACTTTAACTAGAGAATAATTAGTTTTTCTTTTGCAACAATTTATTTTTTCTTTTGTTTGATTACAACTTTCTCTTGTGGAGATATTGTCTCTTACTCTGTGATATACTGAGTAGCCAATGTCAAATGTGGTTTTTAGTCAAAACATTCATACAGAGTAAAAAAAAATGATAATTCTTATAAAAGGTATAATGTTCTACTATTAGGAATGTGCATCCACCTCAATGTACATATATCTCTTTGCATTTTTTAATTTTCTAAGTTTGGATGTTGTGATGACACCTAGAATGGTCAAAGAATTTTTTGTGATAGATAATGGAGGAGGCACATTAAATTATCACAAGTAAAACAATTGCAAGCTTCTAAACTCCACCATGCAAGTCATTTGCTCTTACCCAGGGGTGATTTGGTATTTGTTTATTATGAGGAAAACAATGTCATTTTTGTCAGGTGGATTTCACATGAGAATTTAGTTGGGTGGATTTAACATGGAATAGTACTGGAATTAATTCTACTTGTGAATATCTACAAATTTTTATTCCCAGTGTTTTTGGAAATGGGATTGCTTTTCCTACAATAATTTTTTCATTATATAGCTAGTGTGTGTGTTGCCTTTTTCTTGAAATTAACTAGGAGCTCAACTTATCTTTTCCACACACTCTGGTCTATTGTATTTTATTCACTTGGAGTCTTAGAAGTTAGGCCGCTAGTTTAAAATGGATTGTCCATGTCAAAGTGTATAAATTTATCAAAAATGTAGAGGGAAACTTCCAAAATGCTTCTTTTCCAATACTGTCCTATAGTAGTATGTCACAAGTTTCAAACTGGTATACTTGATTCTGATTCTCACTTTTTCATTTAGAGATATGATTTTTTAATAATTTTCATGTTTTGATATATGAATTTTTGAGTTTTCAGTCATGTAGGACAAAACTTGACAAAGGAAAAAGGGTTCCCTCCTCCCAGACATCATGAAGATCATTGTACCAACACATAATACTCGATTGTAGCCTTAACTTCATTCTAATCCTTACATGAAATCATTTGAAGCTTTGAAAGTCTCAACCTAATGCTAAAAAATTAAAACATTATGTATGATAAACATGTGCCTTCATTTTCCCTGAGGTCAAAGCATGGACAATATGTGATGGCACTGCAGGTATCACAAATTACAACTGTATATGCCTTAACAGATGTGTTTTGTAAATGTGCATTTTGTAACAAAAAATATATGTGGTGGTGTACATCAAAATATTCTCCCTGATTGTCTTACAACATGGCAGTTTATCACTTCATGCCAGACATGTTGGAAATCCTCTCTTTGAATTTGAGGGGAAACAACTTGATCTAATATATTCTTAAAATCTAAAACAATAAACAAGATCACTACTTATGTATACTATACAATTTATCATCTAGGGTTTTTTAATTCTTCATGAAGGAAAAAATACTTGAAAGCAAACTCAAACTATCCTTTTGATATTGGAGTTTAGAGCACAAGACTTCAAAGTTATTTATCTCACCATGAGAATTTTTTGTTTATGCAGGAAAAAAATAACATGAATTGTGAAATAAATGCTATCCACTGGTTAAAGCAAAGACTAATAGATTAAAATCAACAACAAGAATAACTTAAATAGAGAAGCACTTTACTAACAATAAGAGATGGGATGAAAGACTAAAAAAAAGCAACTACTTATTATAGGGAAACTTATCATTCTCATGACTCTTCCAACATATTTGATTTTATTCATGTTTACTATTGTGTCTCTATAGTTGATCTCTTTATGCAAACTCTACTGTTTACATGTATCTCACACAATCTTTGATTGTAAATTTTTCCTTTGTTTGTTCTCTAGGAACATTTGAAGGCATCAATATGACTATAGACAAGTGTTTTGGTTTTGTAAGGTTTTAGTATATGAAGATATTTTTCAAAATTTCTTAGAGGTGATTTTCATTAACTAGGCTATATACCCTGCAAACTTCTCTAATTTAGTAACTAGAAAGGTTTCAGTGTTTCATACTTACTAATTTACCAATGCAGCAAACCTGTATCTACGTACCTACTATTTTTTTAAGTATTTATCCAAAATGTAGTACCTTCATCATCTTGTTTAAATAACCAATCTGAATCTGTTTCAAAACTAGCATGCTCTTCTCCAATTATTTGGCCATTAAATGTGTCTATCAATAGTTGGATTTAAGCGGTTTTTATTGGGAACATACCCATACAGTAATGCCAACCACACATAAAACTCATCACAAACACATCCAACCGAATAGTACAAATAGTTCTAGCTGCCATTGTTTCTCAAACTCTATATTTTTTCTGTTTAATTCTCTTAATCCACAACAATAACAGAGTTGAAGTTTTTGAATCTTAAAAAATGCAAGTATATATAGAATAAAATTGTAAATAGGGATGAGGTCAAGCTACTCCTTCACCTGGGTCTAGTCAAGAGCACCCATGTACACATGTATGTCTCAAGGATGATGCTAATAGGTCTTGTGAGTAGGTTCCAAATTATTTTAATATGGATGTTGGACAATCGTGTTGGATTGTGGATTGTGTGTGGCCTTCCTTTCTTAGTTATTACAATATATACCATTTATTTTTTATTGAATTTAATGTCACAACTATACCATTTATACAATCTTTACTAGAAACTATTTTTGTCGTTTGCAGCTTAGTCTCAGATTCATACAAGACTCCTTCTAACATATATAAAAGAATTTTAATTTCTCTTAGTATTACTAAGACTATTGTACATATTACAGTATATTCATTTGGTAATTGTTGAATTCTTTTTTGAGAGAAGTGATTACGAGATTGAATTGTGAAGTGCCTATTACAAGCAACAACTAAACTTGTAGGTCAGCTGAACAAGGGTTTTAATTTTTCTTATTATTACTTGATTCAAAAAATAATAAATAAGGGTTTTAATTATTCTTGTTATTACTGGACTATTGTACATATTACAGTATAATCATTTGGCAATTGATGAATATATTTTTAGAGAAGTGAGTATGAGATTGACTTCTCAACTGCCTATTACAAACAACAAATAAACTTCGAGGTCAACATGGGAAAGAAGGTCAACCATGCACACATAATGATCAATTGTAGGTGTAATGCAATATTGCTTACTCATGTGATTTAAGTATGCACAACCCTCATACACTAAACCTCCATGGCTGCATGCACAAAGAATACAAACAAAGCTTACAATGTTAGGATATGTTTGATAGTGCTTCATTAATTCAAATATTTTGAGAGCATCCTTGCAAAATCCATTTTGTGCATATCCTGCAATTATTGCATTCCATGAGATGACATATCTTTGAGGCATTCCATCAAAGAGCTCACATGCCTTGTGTACATTTCCACATTTTGCATACATGTCTAACAAAGCATTTCCAACCATAATATCTGACAAAAATCCTCCATCAATTATGCTCTGATGGATGTTCATACCCTTCTCCAAAACTCCCATTTTGGCACAGGCAGGGAGGATGCTGTCATAGGTTGTGGAATTTGGCTTCACACCTGCTAATTGCATTTGCTTGAAAGTTTCTAAATCCTTTTCAACAAATCCATTTTTTGCATATCCCGCAATCATCATATTCCATGAGATGGCATCTCTTTAAGGAATTATGTCAAATAGTTCACATGCCTTGTCTATGTTTCCACATTTTGCATACATGTCTACTAGGGCAATTGCAACTACAACATATGACAAAATTCCTCTATTATTTATGCTTTGATGGATGTTCATACCCTATTCCAAAGCCCCCATTTTGGCATAGGAAGGAAATATGTTGGCAAAGGTTGTGGAATTTGGCTTTATACCTACAAATTGCATTTGCTTGAAATTTTCTAAAGCATTTTCAACAAATCCATTTTGTGCATATCCAACAATAATTACAGTTTAAGAGATGACATCTCTTTGAGGCATTCTATCAAAAACTTCACATGCTTTCTCTATCCTTCCAAATTTTGCATACATGTCAACCAAAGCATTTCCAACTATAATATTAGATGAAAATCCCCCTTCTATTATGTTTTGATGTATGTCCATACCCTATTCCAAAGCTTCCATTTTGGAACAAGTAGATATTTATATTAGATGTCCTCTGTAGTGCTTTACAATGGTTGACAAGGTTATTTCTTATGAATGAAGTAACAAATTTATAACCTATCAACAAATGTGGTTGAAATTTGCAAGCAAAAATTTTGTATTTTGATGAACACAAAGGACAAATAGTTATTGAGAAGGGTAAATTATGGTATAGTGCATAGAGGTATGGAGATAAAGGTAAAGGATATTTTAGATATATAAAAATACAGTAAATTTGATTGCATGGATAACCCTTATATTAGATATATTCCAACAAATGTGGAGTTGAGATGTGGGAAAGTGTTGTTTTATATGGTTGGCTGAAGATAGTGCCAGAAAACTTATTTGCATGAAATTTCTTATGGACTATGGGAAAAATTTATGTTCAATATATTATGCAAGTAAAAATAGAGAATTCTTATTACAAAATTCACAATGATAAAGAAAATCTCAATACCAAAGTAATGGTAAATATCCAAAGTAGGCTACTTATTTTATAGCTTTTTTATTGAACAAGGTGAAGGTTATCATCTATTACATAGAATCTTTTCTTAAACGTATTTCCCACTGCTACATTTTGGCTTCTAGGGTATGTTCTATATGAGTTATGTATAACGTTGTACTTTGCAGTTAAGGTTGTTTTACTTGAATCCTAGTTGAATCATATGTTTCTTAACATTGCATCTTTCAGCAATGTCTTTGACTCTTGTTTTAAAGGATGTTTTTACAAAACACCTTTTCTTGTTACAAAATTAGACTTTAGTAATTGATTTCCAAATGAATCTCAAAAGAAAGAGATAATATTTTATATTTCTATTTCATATAATTTTTTTTTCTAAATTGATGTGGCCATTTTCATCGAATATAAATGTTAGTTGAATGCTATGAATGGGACAAATGGACAAACTAGGATCATATCTTCTATGTTAAGAAAAATTGGAAGGTGATAACTATAATAGTTTTATTATAAATATTGTTGAGATATTTTCACATGTTTTGAAGTATTTGTGAAGTTGAAGACTTTTGTTGAGATAATAATTTTATTCTTGATATTTACATTTATTTTACCTATAATATATGTTGTTTTTCTACTATTCTAACATTATTTGCACTGTTCATCTAATTTTTTTAGAGGTCTTAATCGGGTATTTATGTTATAAATGTTATTGCACCTCTTATTAATTGCAACATTTACAGGTGTGTACATCAGATGAAAAATTTAGAGTGGGTAAAGTCAATGAACTCTTTTCTATGAAAATTTTACAAAAGTTCCAGCTGAAATGGTCGAAGTTGGAGATATTTGTTCTCTCTATGGTATAAGTGATATCCTTGTACGTATATATATTCCTTTGTTCACTCATTAAAAATCCCATTGTGCATTCCTAATCTTTTTTGTGCTGAAGTTGATTTCTTTTGAGTAAATTCAAGGTAATATTGAAATTTATAGTTTTTGGTTATGGTCTATGTAGATTGGTGAAACTTTAGTAGATAAAGTTAATGGCTCAACTTTTCTTGGAATTAAAGTTGAAGAACCTACTATAAAAATGGCATTTTCAATTAACACTTCACCATTTGTTGGGCGTGAGGTTTGTTCCTTAATTAAGTCATATAATGTTTATTTACTAATTCTAGACACTTATATTGACCAAGCCAATTCATTTTATATTTTGACAACTTTCAGGGGAAACATGTGACAAGCAAAAAAATTAGGGAACGTCTTTATCATGAACTTGAGAGGAATTTGGCAATGAAATTTGAAGATAGGGAAACAACTAATACATTCATTATTAGTGGGAGGGGCACATTACACTTAACCATACTAATTGAGAACATGTATGTGTATATGGATCCCTATTTTCCCCAAGCTAGATATGGTTAATTATAGTAATATGTTCTTTTGCAACTAGCCATTTATTTTGAATATCTTATAATCAAAAGTAACCTTTGACAATGTCTTTGGCATTTTGATCTTGTAGGTGGAGGGAAGGATTTGAATTTATGGTAGGCCCACCAAAAGTTATAATAAAAAAAATGAATAATAAATTGCTTGAACCCTATGAGGTACGATAGTATCACCATCATCTTGGATTTGTATTAATGATTGTTGAATCTTATAAAGAGTAAAATGAAGAGAATCCAATGATGGTATATGTATCATGTAATCTGAAACATTACTTCTCATATGCTAGAAATAATGAAACTCTATGCAGATTGTTATTGTTGAAGTACCAAAAACATATGTGGGTGTTGTTGTGGAGCTCTTGGGAAAACGTTGTGGTCAGATGCTTGATGTCCAAGCCACATGGTTTGTCCTTTCTCACACTGTTTTATCTTTAATATAGACAAATTTTGGTAAATATTCTATATATAAACAACATGAAGTATAACTTATAGCACCAAACCAAGATGAAATCCTTGCAATTCTTATATGAAAAAATCTCATGTTGAAACCAAAAATTAATAGCAAAAATACTTTAAATGTTTATTTTGCACATCTGCTAAATTTGGCTTTTCTCTAGGTTGGCTGCATCCCATCAATATTAGTACTGTTTCACATTGCTTTTCCTATACTAACATTTATTCTTATCTGTTTCTATGCTAAAATGTTCTCGGATAACTATGTATGAAATCCTATATTGAGGACTTGAGTAATAGTTGTAAAACAATATGATGGCATGAATACTAGCTCCATGGAGATGCGTGAGAGTGCTTATTTTTTCTTAGATCTGAGTTGAATTCTATTAGCAATGAATAACCTTTAATTTCTAATTTGTGGAAAATTTTCTAGATTGAACTAGCCACTGTCTCCAAGCTTCATGCATGCTCCACTGGTTCACAAAACCATTCCACTAATTCATATAGACTGGACTTACAACTTGCCCTATACAATTAGAATTTTGAAATGTGTTCACATGTGCATTTATCCTTTCCTTTGTTCTCAGACCTACAATTAGTCTATTATCTTTCCTTTGCCCAACATGTGAGTTTTTACCATGTTCTACACCTGCAAGAAAACTTGTGTTAGCATTCCTTTGATTTCACTTCACTTGCCTCTCATGTACATGCTTGTCATTGTCCTTAATACTCTATGTTTTTTGTCCTTGACTTTTTTGCTCCAACAAGTTGCTTTGTCACTGTTATATCAGGGTTTTTCACTATTATTCCTACAAAATTTGTTTGTTTCTCAAACCTGCTCTTAACCATAGGGAATTCAATGGTTCCTACTAGCACATTCTCATGCAAACTCACTATCCTCACCTTCTTTACCTCTATATTTTCCTTTACATCTATTATCCCTACATTTTCAGTCCTACAACTAATTACAAGATTAGAATATATCTGATCTTGATCAGTCATGTTGAGAATGTTCACATCATTCCCAAGCCCTATAATGATGTCTAGATAGGGGAGTCATGTTGGTGATCAAGTTGTTTTGTTGAAAGGAATAGTGGATTTGTTGTGTGTTCAAGAGTATTTGAGACAAGCTTTTGAGAAAAGTGTTGCTTCCCCTGCCACTCTGCATCAGTTAGGATGTGTTCCAAAGTGCTTCATTAATTCAAATATTTTGAGAGGTTCCTTGCAAAATCCATTTTGTGCACATTCTGCAATCAATCATTTCATTCCATGAGGTGACATCTCTTTGAGGCATTCTGTCAAACAATTCAGGTGTTTTTTCTACAATTCCACATTTTGCACATATGTCTACTAGAGGATATCCAAATATAACATTTGACAAAAATTCCCTACCATTATGCTTTGGTGCGTGTTCATACCCTGTCCCAAAGCTCCCATTTTGGCATTGGTAAGGAGGACTATGGCAAAAAAAATTACTTTATACCTACCAATTGCATTCGTTTGAAAGTTTCGAAATCCTTTTCAACAAACAATTTTCTGCAAAACCTGCAATCATTTCATTACATGAGATGACATCTCTTTGAGGCATTCTATCAAACAGTTCACATGCCTTGCCTATGCTTGCACATTTTGCATGCATATCTACTAGAGTATTTCCAACCATAATATTTGACAGAAATTTTCCTTCTATTATGCTTTGATGGATGTACATACCCTGTCTAAAGCTCCCATTTTATTATAGGTAGGGAGTTTTCTAGCAAAGGTTGTGGAATCTGACTTTATAAGGCCATTTTATATTTTTTTAATCCCTTAGGAGGCACTAAGGACTATTAGTAAAGGATCTTCATTCCAATAAACATTTACAAAACATTGTTGCATTTATGACTATTGAGTTATCTCTACTAGTATACCATAATCATACTAAATGTGGCGAGTGGTTGAATGTACTTTATAAGGCCATTGGAATTCAAATTGAGGATGGGAAATCAAAAAATGTTAGAATGCTTACAACTATTGGTAGCATAAATTCTTTTTGTGATAGATCCAACATTTGTGGTAGTTTTCATGGTGATTTTTACTGGAGATTAGTTACAACTTTTGGTGGCTTGTTAAGTACACAATTATTGGGGTTGGAAAAAGTGTATGTACTAGTGGGACAAAAATAGTCTTGTAGTTATATAATATTATAAACTAGAAGAATCAAACTAGTCCATAAGAACCATCTGATTTTAGTTTTGGATCTGATAGTGAGTATACTCCCTATGGAGAGTGGTTGAATGTGCTTTATAAGGCCATTTTATATTTTTTTAATCCCTTAGGAGGCACTAAGGACTATTAGTAAAGGATCTTCATTCCAATAAACATTTTAAAAACATTGTTGCATTTGTGACTATTGAGTTATCTCTACTAGTATACCATAATAATACTAAATGTGCTTTTGGAGGCATTGGAAGTGCCTTGATGATAAGTTTCAAGGTATTCTATTCTGAAATTTACATTTAATGTCTTACTATTGTATTTTTGGAAATAAAGGAAATCTATGCTTGCACTTGCAAAGGCCTACACAACCTAAGGAAAGGCTATAGATTGATTTGTTATCATGATGTCATCTCTAAATTTTTCTTTTGGGGGATAGAGATAGGTGTATTCAATGTTCAATTCATACACTATCACATTGTTAGTTGGAATTCCATACATATTACATATATTTAAAGTGTATTGTAGCTCATTTCAAGGTATGTCACATAATTTTGTCTTGTTGAAGTATTAAGTACCGTTGTAACTAGGTAAAATCTACAAGCTTGCATAAGACATCTAACAATTCACCATAATTCATAAGACTTATTATGTCTAATAAAGCTTGGCTCACAAAGCACTTGTAGATTATGCTAAAAAATAATAGTTTATGGTGGGTAATGCTAATTAGCCGATAGGCTATATATAGAGTGAACATTGAGCCCAAACTTGTGTCACGCGGGTATACAACTTTTTATTGTCCGTATACAGCTCTCCTTAACCTCTTTTAATCTCCCGTTAAATCTCTTTTTTTTGTTTTTGCCTATATATCATGCTTTCCTAAATTGGTGGTGGATTGAGACAGGTATTATTAAAGGAACTATAATGGAGTGCGGCTTAATAGAATGTTTATTGTGATCATATCTCCTCCTTTAAATCCTATCATTGTGTGACCTATTTTGTGGGAGAAACTTCAGGCCGCTTCAATAAATATCACTGCCTTGTTTCCTAAATCAGCTTTGCTTTCCAATAAATGAAGCTGAATGTGAGGGGAGCAAAGCCTTTGTTTGCACGTGCCTGTTTGAATAAATCAATTCCAATAAAAACACTCCAGCTGCCTTGTTCTAGTGCTTGAAATGCCCCACATTTCTATTTAAGTGTTTAGTGTTGTGTTCTTCTTTATCCTACTCTTAACTAAGAAAAATTCAATCTCAGGCCAAGTTTGTTGGGTTGCAGGAATTACTACTCTTTTGAAGCTCTATTTTTAACACATGTATGTTGTTTCATCTTTACTTGTTTCAGTTTCAATATATAGGAATATTTGTGTAGTTCTGCTTTCTTCATTATATTTGTTGTGTTAATTTAAATTCCATTTAAAAAATGAATGAAGCCAGTAATTTTTTCTCGTTGAAGTCAAATTCCTTGAAGGGGAGAAGTGCAACCCATAATAAGGTCCTTTTCAAGCTCAAATTCTAGACCCCATCCAGAGACATCAAACTCATTCTTTGTTGTCACCATTTCATTCTTCTTTTCCATGATGTGGACTTTTGGATAACATAATACTCCCATTTCATTTGAGCCTATTTTTATTATATTTTCCCATTTTTTGTTTTGATTCTTATTACAAACCAAAGAAGAAACAATTGGATGACATATTACTTCCTTCTCATGCTCAAACTCGGCACCCCATCCAGAGGCTTCAAACTTATTATCAACTGAATGTGTCATTGTTTCATTCTTTTGCTCCATTGCATGGACCTTTGGGTAGCATATTACTTTTATTTTATCTTCATTTAAACCTATTTTTGTTTTATTTCCCTATATTTTCTTATCTGGACCTTCTACAAACCAACATGCTTTGTTTTCCACAACTCCATTCTTGTGCTCTATATTATGCCCATTTGAATTGTTTTTCACTTCATTTTCATTTTCAGTCTAGCTTGTTTGCATTGCACTTATGCCAATAGTGTTTTCATTATAATTACAAACCAAAGAGCTGGTAACTGACTTCTTCTCACTTGACAACCTGCCTCAAGCATTTTAGCCAATAGGAGGCTTTTTATAAAAAATAAGTATACAGTTGATAGGATTAAAACTTTTATTGAGGAATTTGAAGATATTTGGCCATAGCTATGGATCCTTAGGACCAGGAACTTCCGTCTGATGAAACTTACGCAGTTTCCTTGCAATCTCGGTTGCATGCTTTGGCTTATTCATATCTGCCAAATTAGGTAAGATAATTACATCAACTCATATCTTTCCAAAAGCTTAAGTACCATCTATGTATACCATATACTCACTTGTTGGAGACATTGTAGAAGCATCAATAAAATATTGCACCATGCCATTTACAATGATGTCAAGGAGCTTTGCACGAAATCCAACAATAGAAAGATAGGATATTGCCTACACAACTGACAAATTAATTAAATTTAGAACTAAACCTAAAGAAGAATAAACAACAGAAAAAGAACAAATAAATATGCTTGTTTTTCAATGCATGAACCCTAAGCAATTTTCAAAACTGATTATGTTACTATTATAGCTGTTGATGATGAATTGTAACAAATATGATAAAAATAAGACTTGGATTTAAGGACTCATTGGAGAGAGGGATCAGATCATATTCATGACAGCTAACATATGCAATCTACCATTAAAATCACAAGATAAAAATTTTGACTAAACACATAGATCATGGTAATATCCTCTTATCTGAGGAATAATCATTTTAATATATTTAGATTCTACGAATGGATGTATAGCCAAATAGATTGATTTAGCTTCAAGAGGAAGAGAAAAAGGTCACTCCCTACACACTAGAAGAATAATTTCCATTTTTTAACTATGAATGAAAAGATGGGAACAAATTTCAACAAAATGATCACAATTTTGGGTATTTTCCCAGAAAGTATGTCAAAAGAAAAAACTTCCAATGTCTTTAATCTTTTTCCACTTCAAGGAACACACACTTCGCAGATTCAAAAGTGTAAAATCAACATAAAGTGTTAGTGATTTATAGCTTTGGGAGCTATTTTCCCTTTGTTTAAGGCAGGTCAATCTTCTTGTAACAAATAATATTATCTCCAAAGGGGGCTGACCTAGTGGAAAGGTCACTTATCCTTGTATATAATGAAGGTGATTTTATCTCATTTGACAACACATTCATTCACTTTCTAATTCACATCAAGCAAGTAGTAGAAGTTCACACTCTTAGCAGCAGACCATCAGTTTGTAGTAGCAGATCAATTTCGAGGAGAAACATATTCAATTGTATCTTTGCATCTAGGAGAGGTGCCATTATTCATTGTATCAAATTCAGCCTTGTGTTGGGCCAGAGTTGTAAGTAGATTTTTGCTCTTATTTCTTCTATTATATAAGAGATATATTTTGCTAGTTTTTTCTCCCTCAAGGAGGGTTTTCTTAGGGTAAACTTCATGTTCATTGTCTATTTGTTGCATTTTCTACTTGGTTGGAACTTAGAAAGTACACCGATTATTAAAAAAAAATTAAGTAGAAAGACCCTAGGATATGAAAAGTAACTTAACACAGATAACAATGAAGACTATACAGCAAAGGGAGTAAACCTAAAGTGGTCACACCCCAAGCCATAAGACATGGTACAGATTTAAATATCCCTACAAATGAAGAATCACTCAAAGAAGATCAAGCTGAAGAAGATCAAGAAAAGGGCCATGAAAGGAGATCTGGTAAACATAAATTATTTTTCTTGTTAGAATGCATTCAAATGAAAATGCTAAAATAGAAAATATCAATGGGTGTGATTAATTATGAATTCCATTTTTATAAGTTTAAGAGACTATCCCTTAGACCAAAAAGATCAATGGTTGAAGATCAAGGAAACAATCATTTTAAATCTTAAAGGGCTTTAAAGGGTAACTGAAGTTGCGCTGCATCAGGTAATTTATCAAGAGATAGTACAATGCATGCTCTGCTTAATTTTCAAAAGGTTTGAAATGCACAAACAAGACTAGGGGAGAGTTAGAAACTATTCTTAGGGTCATTGAGTTGGACCCAGATGATGGACTTTACTCTAAAATGTCAATTGGAAAAGAAGATTCAAAATGGTTATCCTAATTCCCTAGTGACAATGTTGCTAAGAAGGTAAATACGTAAACCATAAGGCTCATGATTGAAAGGTAATCTCATGACTAGACAGGCTACAAGTGCTTGTTGTAATTACAATAAAGATTGAGTTCTTAATTTATAAAGTATTGGAAATGCTATCTAACAATGCAATCAAAGCTATCAGTATCCAACATGATCCATGAATGGCTAAGAGTTCAAGGATTGAGTCATTTTGTTTGAAAACCAACTCACAAATTTTTCCATCTCAGCTTAAAGATGGAAACACTATGACTCTGAATAACTTGTATCTAAGTCAACCAGTAAAATAAATTTGACAACTCAATAAACTCAAGGAAACAAGCATGGTGTATGTTCCTCAACAACATAATTGTGTTGGTGATTGTCTAGCCCAACAACATGCATATATTATGATTGCTAAGGAAGTTACTATACGTGCACCTAATCTCCATGTTCAAGTTGAGGCTCTTGTCAAATCAAGCAGCTTGACCAAGAAATTTCCCATGAGTAAGATAGGGTAAAGATAGGTAATGACTAGGAGAGTACTAAATAATTAATTTTTAATCTTAAGTTGGATCTCCATAAAGCAATAATTTTCCTAAGAAAAATTTAAAAAGTTGATAAGTCTAATCCAAGTAACTTATTTCCTTGTAAGGATTCAATTTTTTAAATGCTAAGTTCCCCATTGATCCCATAAGGGATGATCGATCACCTCTCCTGATGACTGAGGATATTGCACAACCACAACATTTTTATCTATATAAGATAGGCATTAAATTTTAGGAACATACTTAATGATTAAACAGTAGGAACATAACAAACATTTTCTAATGTTTCACAAAGACATGTCCCCAAGGGTTTGGGTGGCATCCTAGATATCCTGGGGACTTAGGGACTTGGAGGGGATGTCCCCTTTTTCAAGATTAGAGTTGCTCCATTTGGTGCATTAAATTTTAGAAAAAGACTAAAAACCTAAAAGTGGGAGAATTGTCATTGCAAATTGATGTAAACCATTTCATGCCACTGAACCAAGAGTTGACTTTAGTTCCTTGTGTAGTGTTGGTTTAGTATTAGAAATGGGGGGAAACATTAGAAATGGGGGGAAACTTTTTTACTAATAATAGCAGCTACCTCTTCACAATCGAATCAAGAAAATTGACATTCTAATAATAGTAGTGTTGAAACTACCCTGTTATTCTGGGAAAAGGCATACAAATGAGTCTCCATATAGCTACTAATTCAATCTATTCATAATAAATGAAAAGTAGATCTAAAAATACCAGGGTTTAGAGCTACTAAATTCTTGAGCTTGGGACAAGATTTTTGCAGCCTTTCAAATAGAAAGATTGTGTTATTAAGGTGAAGACCATTCTCCCTTGAATCATGTTCATACCCTGCTCCAAAGCTCCCATTATGGAATAAGCAGGGAGGATGTTGGCATAGGTTGTGGAATTTGGCTTCAGACCTGTTAATTGCATTTTCTTGAAAGTTTCTAAAGCCTTTTCAGCAAATCCATTTTGTGCATATCCCACAATCATCGTATTCCATTTATTTTGAGCATTTGTGTGCACTTGATCCAAAGGAAAAAACCTCTTGAGACCCATTGATGAAAATCCTTGAGCATTTCAAGTAGAGAATGGGAATGAAAATTTCTAGGTTCCCAATTGGTGATTCCAGTTTGGGAATTAAACAAAGCATAAAATATTTTAGCATAGAATTCCAGTTAGCAATGAATTTAGCACTTACCTACTTTCAGTGTAGCAGTCAAGTTTAGCAATCCATTTTAGCACCATTTTGTTCAGCACTAGTAGTTCAGTTTAACAACAAAAAGATTCCTGGGTGTGATTTAAAGGGCTGTAGATCACAGCATAGACCAACAACAAGGCAGGATGTTTCCGACATAGAACTTTGACAAGGAATTGTTCAAGCTGTTAATTTCTCTTTGTATTCATACTTGTAACAAGTCTTCATTTTGTAATAGGAGTAAGAATTTCTTAATAATGTGTTGTTTCTAGAATTTTTTGAGCTATTATATTTATTGCAGATAAGTTTTAAGTTATTTTTTATTAAAAAAATCACTGTGTTGGTAAAGGAACATGACATTGGTATTAGAGAAATAATCCTGCTAACCTATAGGGTGAGTTCATGCTATACAATTCTAGAGATCTCCGCTATTTGGAAAGAGAAAAAATAAATGATTCTCAGATTTTGGATACAAAAGTAGAAAAGATGAGTGACAGAGATAAAAATTCATCCAATGAGGCCTTGAGACAATTTGTAGCTCAATTCTTATAGAGCTAGGAAGCACTGACAAATTCATGAGAGATTCCATAACCTATCTAATTCTTACTCTGCATACATATCTATCAAATTTTGTCTATGCTTCCACATTTTGCATACATATCTACTAGGGCAATTGCAACTACAACATCTAACATAATTCCTTCAATCTTATGGGTTGATGGATGTTCATACCCTGTTCCAAAGCCCCCATTTTGGCACAGGAAGGAAAGATGCTGGCAAATGTTGTGAAATTTGGATTTATACCTACCAATTGCATTTTCTTGAAAGTTTCTAAAGAATTTACAACAATTCCATTTTGTGCATATCCAACAATAATTGCAGTTCAAGAGATGACATTTCTTCGAGGAATTCTATAAAAAAATTCACATGCTTTTTCTATACTTCCACATTTTGCATACACGCCAAGCAAAGAATTTCCAACTATAATATTAGGTGAATATCCCCCTTCTATTATGCTTTGATGGATGCCCATGCCCTGTTCCAAAGCTTCCATTTTGGAACAGGCAGAGAGGATGTTGGTCAAGGTTGCAGAGTCTAGCTTTAAACCTGCAAATTGTATTTGCTTGAAAGTTTCTAAGGCATTTTCAACAGATCTAATTTGTGAATATCCTGCAATTATTGTAGTCCATGAGACCACATTTCTTTGAGGAATTTTTTTGAACACTTCAAGTGCCTTGTCTATGATCTCACATTTAGCATACATGTCTGCAAGAGCAGTTGCAACTACAATATCTAACAAAATTCCTCTATCCTTAATGCTTTGATGGATGTCCATACCCTATTCCAAGGCTCCCAATTTGGCACAGGTGGGTATGAAGAGGGTTCACAAAAGGTTTGAAGTTTAAAACAATATGACATTAGATGAATTACACTTAAATGTGTAAATTTTTAACATTACTTTTGTAAAACATTGAAATTTAAAATAAAAGCTAGTAGAAAGATAAATAAAATTTCTATGCCTAGTTATAGTGAGGAACATGTTTTGACAAGGGGGCAAAGGATCCAACATGAATACATCCAACTATGGAGGTACAAGATTCCTAACGAGGGCATCTATTTGAAGAAATACATGATGCCAAATTACGATATTTGTGAAGTGAAAAATTGACATAAAATTAAACATTTTGAGTTTTTGTTGAAGATATTGACATCCAATTAAACAATTTTAGAGGTTTTGATCAAGAAATTCATGTGGTAGCCTCAATAAAATTCCCTACAAATATCTACACATAGGCCACATCTCTCACAACTTGCACACATTCTCTGTCCCAACCTCCTCAAAGCATCTCTAAGGATTTGTGATTGAGAATTTGTATCCTTGCAATGCCATGAATAATCAACTACTCCAAGGAAGTAAGGGCCTTCTATACATGTGACCGTTATGTTGATGAAATTGTATTCCTTCTATTTTATTTGGTGAAAGCTCTCAATTTTTGGTGAGTTTACCTTTTATAGTATCTATTCTCATATTTCAGAGGTTACAGATCAAGAGGATGAGTTTAGTGTGGTGAATAATCATTTCCCTAGTGTGAAAACAAGATCTTATGAGTAAAGATGGAGGTTAGAGTCTAGGGTTTATAAAAATACCTTTAGAAGTGGAATTTACATGGAATAATAAGCTTGTGTAGACCAAATAAAGAGTTATCCAAGTATTGGTTGTGAGAGTTTTGGTTTTGAGATAGAAGAAACTAAAGACCCCTGCGGTAGCCAAGGCCTAAAGAGGCATAATTTTGACTGAGACAGTCAATTTTGAATCATTTGGTCCAAAGGACCTATACCCCACTTTGACATATGTTTTAACTAAGCCAGAAAGGTGTCTAAAGGTGTGGTTATTTTTGGGTAAATGTGTTTATCCTGGGAGAAAAGCTCTGACAGATCATTTTGCAGACCTACAAGCTTTGTATTCAGTTTATTCTTCTTCATTATCTATGTTGGCAAAGGTTGCGAAGTCTGGCTTTAAACTTGCAAACTGCATTTGCTTGAAAGTTTCTAAAGCATTTTCAATAGATCTAATTTGTGTATATCCTACAATTATTGTAGTCCATGAGACCACATTTCTTTGAGGCATTTTTTTGAACACTTCAAGTGCCTTGTCTATGATCCCACATTTAACATACATGTCTACAAGAGTAATTGCAACTACAATATCTAACAAAATTCCTCTATCTTTTATCCTTTGATGGATGTCCATACCTTATTCCAAGGCTCCCAATTTGGCACCTAGAACCCAATCTGAAATTGATTCCATTGACAACCTGTCATAGTTGCAACACTTGAATATAATAGTGTGTGGAGGTTTAAATAAGCTCCTTGATTCCATTGGCAAGCTTTCATAGCTACAACACTTAAGCATAGAAGGGTGTAATAGTTTAAATAACCTCCTTGATTCTATTGGTAACTCATGGCAACTACAACACTTGATCGTAGAATATTGTAGAGGTTTAAATAACCTTCCTTATTCCACTAGCAACATGTCACATTTGCAGTACTTGAAAATAGTAAGTAGTAGAGGTTTAAATAACCTCCTTGATTCCATTTTCAACCTATCACAAATGTAGCACTTGAACATAATAGGAAGTTTCAAAGGTTTAAATAACCTCCTTGATTCTATTGACAATATATTGCAGCTACAACATTTGAAACAAAAATATTGTCATGGTTTAAATAACGTCCTTGATTCCATTGGCAACTTGTCACAGCTGCAACCTTGAACATAGAAGGGTGTGAACATTTAAATAACCTTCCTGATTCCATTGGCAAGCTATCACAACTACTACACTTGAACATGGTAGGGTCTATAGATTTAAATAACCTCTCTCATTCCATCGGCAACCTGTCACAGCTATAGCACTTGAACATAGAAATGTGTAAAAGTTTAAATAACCCCCTGATTCTATTGCCAACCTATCATAGCTGCAATACTTGAACATAGAAGACTCTAGAGGTTTAAATAACCTTCCTAATTCCATTGGCAACCTGTCACATCTGTAGCACTTGGAAATAGAAAGTTGCAGAGGTTTAAATAACCTCCCCAATTCCATTGCCAACCTCTCACAGCTGCAACGCTTGAATATAATTGGAAGTTTTAAAGGTTTAAATAACCTCCTTGATTCTATTGACAATCTATTACAACTACAACATTCAAAACTAAAATATTGTCATGGTTTAAATAACCTCCTTGATTCCATTGGCAACCTATCACGGCTGCAACCTTGGACATAGAAGGGTGTGAATGTTTAAATAACCTTCAATAGATGTTTTAGAGAAGAACATAAGTTGCAGCATTTTTAGGATCCAACTAAAAAAGAACTGTTGCTAGAAATACTCCACCTATATTCATATATGATCCACATGTACCACAAATTTA